>BDUI01019587.1:23819-37128 GCA_002335545.1 Apodemus speciosus
TCAGGTGATGGACCGCGGGTCAGACCCTGAGCCTTCTGTAGTAAGCTGGACTGGTCAGGACCGGGGAGAAGACACAAGATTTCAGTGTAGTGAGGGAGTCAGTCTCCCAAAAAGAGTAAAAGAAATCACAAAGTGAGTAGTCGGGCCCACCAGAAGCATGGGCACAGGACGGCAGCCAGCCCCTCACCATCTGCATCACCGTGGGCCGTGGTGGGGTCTCTGCCCACTCACGCATCTGTACTCCGGTGGGGCAACCCTTGSTTCCTCAGCCCACAGGGACAGGACAACTGTTAGGGCCACCAGAGCAGATCAAGGCACACACATCGCTCACAGGATGGACCAATGGGAACCTGCCCTGTSCCCTGCAGATCTCCGGCCACTGTGCTCACTTAATTGTGCAGCCCTGAGCATGGGGCTCGGGACACACAGAGCCTGGGAGAGAAGAGCAGGCAAGAGGGAACTGGCCAGCTCCACAGTTCTTGCTTCTGTCCCCAGGTACCTTCCTCTGTCACATGCTCCTTCTCAGCAGAGGACAGCCCTGGGCTTAATAAGAACTGCGGATGCAAGCAGCTTGCTTCTCAAGCCTGTAGTTTTGCTTTCAGTCCATATGTGTCTACTGCAGTGTGGCTACCCGAAGTCCCCCTGAGCCTTTTTTGTCCTTGGGCTCAAGCCCAGTTAGGGGACCGTGACCTTCAGTGGCCTCAGTGGGGTGGACCTTGGCAGCCTTGAACTYGTTCCCACAGAGTAGGTGCTCGGGTGGGTATGCTCTAGGCTGCCCTGAATGTGGGGGAACTGGAGGCTGGACGTGGGAGAAGGTGGTTGCTTCCCCACTGGACCAACGATTGTGCCTTGATCTGTTCTGGTGGCCCTAACAGTTGTCCTGTCCCTGTGGGCTGAGGAAGCAAGGGTTGCCCCATCGGAGTACAGGTGCTGAGGAAGAGGCTGAGAGAGAGGAGGGGAGGACAGAATGCACCCGGCAGGTGACACACGCCTCACCCACGAGGGTCAGAACAAGGGAAGGGATGAGGGTGGATCCCAGACCAGGAGCCTGGCACATCTGTTTACAATGTCCTAACAAGCCCCCGATGGCATGGGGGCCTGAGTCCAGACAAGGTTGGCCTGAGGTGTGTTTCATTCTGGGGGCAGCAGGCAGGAACACCAGATGTCTGTGAAGCCAGCCCTGTCATGGTCAGCTCCTAGGGGTGTGGGCAGCCACCAGAGTCCCAGTGCAGGGGCCAGAGGACTCCGGTAAAGGAATGGAGAATTAGGCATAGATAACATTGGGGACCCACCCAGGGCTGAGAGGTAAGAGGGAGCTAGAGCTACTGAGGTGACTGCTGACCCCGATGGGGACTAGGGACACAGAGGCCATCTCATGGCTGCTGTTCAGAGGAGCAGGCCCGGGGCAAGTGTGGGGTTTACTGTCTCTGCTGGCCTGGGACCACTGTCCAGGAAGATGAAGTCTCGGAAAGCGCTCTAGCAGCATCTCGCCAGCTGTAGCACTGGGAAACTGAGGCTGCAGACAATGTTAACAATGAGCCCAGGTTCACAGCAAGCTACAGCCTGGGAGACCCCATTTCTGAGACCTTCTCTCCACACCAAATTGTCCACTCTCTGGAGAATTGGGAAGCCTGGTGGTTACACCCAGAGGAACAGTGTGCCGGAGTGAAGGGTGTGATACCTTCTGCTAAAGGGCTGTCTGAATGGTCAGGACCTGGTTAAGCTTGGAGCTCCTGGGGCTAAGGGCCTGCTCTCTCGGCCTGTGTGGGTGGATAGGACCTGGCAGAGCCCTGGCCTCTAAGGCTTAGGTCCCTGTGCCCTGCTGTCCCTGTGGATGGAACCTGACTGAGGTAGGGCCCCTGCAGGGAGGGTCCAGACAAACAACAAGGCGCCTGGCTCTGCAGTCAGCAGAACTCTGCCTCAGTCAGCTGCTGCCAGGCTCTCAACAGTTAATCATCTGCCGGGATAAGTGAGCTGATTCTAGCTCCTTAATCAGGACATCGAATCCGAATCTGAGGCCCTGCGAGGAGCCACTGCTGCCACCGCTGCCCGCAGCCCGTGGCACTGCGCAGCAAAGCCAGGGAGGCGTAGTATACCCACTCAGCAAGCAGCCCAAGATGGAGCTCCAGCGGCTTCCTTTGTGTGGCCCAGGCGGTCTGGCCAGCGCACAGGTCATCGGGTCCTGACCAGTGTGGAGGGTGGCAGCATGACTTTGAGCCTCATCTCCGTGCTGTCCCAGGAYGTCACAGCCCTGTGGCTCCTGCTGAAGACAAGTGCAGGTGTGTGGGCTCTGCGGTCGGTCGGTTGGTCGGTTTGCTGAGGTGTGTTGTAAGAGGCAGGGGTGGGGTGGGCTGTGTATGACAATAGAGGAGACTAGGTGGGCTCGCTCCTATGGGGGGTGTCCTATTGTTGGCTCAAACGGCAGGGTGCAATGGGGGTGGGGCGTGCCTGGGCTGGCTAGGTTATAGAGAAAAAACACCCATTCCCTCCGCGGGTGGGGGGGGGAGGGGGGCTGTGATGCCCTTGTGGTCTGGGCAGCACCCCTCAGACCCTCCCTGGGAGTCCTTTGAGAACATCAGCAGCTGTATCTGCTCCCTGATAAAGGGTCACTGCACACCCTCTTGGAAGGCTGGAAAGGAATGATCTCTCCTTTGTTCAAGATTTACAGGGAYGTGCCGGCTAGCAAAGAAAAACACACCCAGAACCAGTGGCGTGGCTTTGGTTTCCTCCTAGCAGGGGTACCAGGCAAGGGTTATCCCCATAACTGCCCATTTAATGCCAGAGCCTAGGGCCCGCGGGATACGGGACTAGCCAGCCATGGCGTTTGGACAGTGGACTCTGGCTGCTTCTGCCTCTGTGGGAGGGGTGCTGTGAGATGATGCCACCAGCCGCCTGGGTCCAGGCACCCAGAGAACAAGGGACCCAGGGAAGGGGGCACAGTCAGCCCAGGAAAAGGGAGAATGGGGGAGGGGTGATTGGCAGAAAGGAAGTAGGAAGGGTCCCTCTGTTATTTCTAAGAGAGGAAGGGCACTCCTTTTGAAGTATTTGTCACAGTTACATTTCCTGGTGGTACTTCTGCCAAGCATTGATGAATGACCCATAAAGGATTTTTGCAAATTTTAATGAGTCGGCCCCCGGCTCTCTGACAACAAATAAATGTAGAGTAGCTGATTTTCCAGGGAGCCGCTGGGGGACAGTGAGAGGCCATAGAGGAGTCCCCAGCGTGTCAGAAGGGTGGTGCACACAATCACATCCCATGCCTGCTTGTTTCTTAGCCAGGTGAGGCTCTATATTCTTAAATATAGACGCCCCTTAAATTCTTGGTGTGGTGTTCATGTTGCGTGCTGTAGCTTTAAGATGTCACCCGCTCCGAGGACTTTCCTGGGGAAGCTTGGTGAGGCTAAGGTTGGGATTTGTGCTTTGACTTCCAGGAACTGTTTGTCAGATTTCTGCAAAAACAGAAGCTAGTGCATGTGACAAATGCGACAACAGGCTTGTGCGTCTGCAGGCTTTTTCTCTCAGTGGGACTCCCCTGTGGGTACCAGGAACCATTTTCTGGGCATCCAGTGCTCCTTGAGTTGCCTGTGCACTCAGTGGAGACACGTGGGCCGGGAGCTCTGGGCGGGAGACCTGAGGTTATCACAGCTGTGCAGCAGGGGGATAGTGCGTTTGAGCTCACACACTCAGCTCACGCCTGTCTGTGATCCATGAGACCCACAGGTATGTGTGACCCCACCAGCCCCACCCGCACGTCACTCGCTGAGACTCTCTGTCTCTGTCTCTGTCTCTGTCTCTCTCTCTCTCTCTCTCTCTCTCTCTCTCTCTCTCACACACACACACACACACACACACACACTGTGGCAGCTCTGCCAGGCTAAGTTGATTGTGCCCTTCGTCTCGGAGTCCCCACCAGCCACCCTGTGCTCTCAGCTGCCCCTGTGTGTGTTCGCGGTCATGTGTGGTGCAGGGCCAGGTCTTGCCCCTCTGCCTTGGTGGGGTCAAGCTCTTCCATGGCTTGTCTCTGCTTGAGAAGCGTCTCTGGTGAAGGTTGATGCAATTGTTTGTTTTCAGCTTTGCACCATCCTTGGTACTTAATGGGAGGTAAAAGTCCCTCTGTGCAGATTAGGGGAGGAGCACAGGCCCATCTCATCCCAGGAGGCTCTTAGCACCAGACCATGGGGAGCCTGGTGTCCCTGGGAACAAAACGCTGCTCTCTGTGGGGGAGCAGGGGCTGTGGCTTGGGATTCCTTGCATTGCCCTCTCTGAGCCGTAACTAAGAGATTCTGTATACAGGTCATTATTTTAGAATGGGTAGGAAGGGAACAAAGCACTCACCCTCAGCCTTGGGCTAGCCTGGGCTGCTCCCACCTGCATCAGCACTGAAGACTGACTGTGTGGGTAACAGGGCATAGTTAGTCCTGTGGTGCCATGTGCACTCGTGTCTGCCCTCTGCTGGGCTATAGATCTACCCCACCACTCCTTCCGGGTCATACCTCACCATGCCAGGCCCAGTCTGGTTGCGCCTTCAAAGATCTGTTCCAAGACTCATGCCCTTCCTGCCCTGAGCCCAGAGGGGAGCGTGGCCATCGGCCATGACTCCTGGACTGGGAGTTTGAAAACTCAGTATCTGGAAACCAGCTCTTTCTGCTTCAGGCTGCAAGGGACACTATGAGATCCCTGGGTGGGTAGAGGCAGGATGCAGGGACAGGAGGAAGGGCCGGAGCATCCTCCCTCCAGCAATGAGAAGCCCTGTCACTGGCAGGCGCCCCTCAGGCCTGGCTGTGGGCTACTGACAGGGTTCTAGAGCACGGACAGTCTGGTAGGAGCCACTGGAGGATGGTCATACGCACTGATGCCCACTGGCCCTGTGTCTCATGCCAACAGACCCCCCACTGGTCCTCTTGGGCCATCTCATCAGGGATGTACAGGAAAAGTCAGAATGCCCCAAGAGCCAGCGAGAACCATCTTTCTGACACTGTCACTGCCTGGGCTATCCTTCATCCCTGGCATCCTGGAGGAGAAGTACAAGGAGAAACTGGTAAAGTGTCACCACCTTGTGGTGACCTTGGTCAAGGGCACAATCTAGGGGATCCCCTCTCCTTAGCCTCCCGCCCACATCCTACCTCCAGGGAGCCCCTGATACCTAGAGCTCAACTACAGCTAATACCCTGGTGTTTTTAGATTTGGCCCTGGCCAGCACCAGTGGGCCAAGGGCAAGGTGATACTGTGTACCTGGCAATGTCCTCATAAAGCCAGAGTACTGGTGTCAGCAGTGTCAGCACCACCTACAGGCTGTGCTCTCCAGATGACGGCCTCCAGCCTGCAAGGTGAGAATAATTCCCATCCCTATTTTGTATGAGAAGGCCAACAGGGAAGAGCAGACTGGCCAGGGCCATAGTTCAGCTGTGTGTGGTGGGCAGGGCTGGCACCTAGAATGCACGCCTCCTTCCTACAGGCTGGCTCAGTGCCCGCTGCTCTGTGTCTGGACCTTCTGAGTTCACAGCGGGGATGAAACCAAGGTCCCAAGGTCAGACACTGAATATCATCAGCAGACGCCTAGACTCCGTGTTTGTGGCTGTCCCTTTCTAGGCCACCACGGAGGATTTGTGGAGAGGCGGGAAGGCATGAGCCCCACAGAGAACACACTAAAATAGAACTACTATGGGATCCAGCTGTGCCACCACAGGCCTACACCTGCATTCCCTGCTCACTAAGATGTCACAAGAGCCAAGCAGGGTAGGGCAGCCTTGGTGTGGTCAGTGGCAGTCAACGGCATAGTTCATAGACGGGATACAACTTAACCAGCCGTGAGGGGCTGGAGGGCCCTGTGTGCAGTGAAGGAAGCCAGGCAGAGAGCTGACAGCTGGGTGCCCTCGCTCCTTCTATGTGGGCCCTGAAAGGCTGCACCTCCCGAAAGGAGAGAGGGGAGGAGAGGGCAGAGTCCTCTGGTAGTTCCCCAGCGTGACTGACAGATCAGAGCCTTGCAGGTGAGCCGTCCTGTGCAGGAGAGAGAGCCTKGGCTAAGGTATGCTCTCTGAGGACCCATGCCTCAGTGCAGGTGCAGCCACCCCAACTTCTCCAACATCACAGCCAGACAGCRGCCCCCAGATACGTAGTCAGGCCTGTTTATGCTCTTCAGACTAAACGAGAGACTAAACGAGAGACTAAACGAGAGACTAAACGAGAGTGGGATGCTGGGGAGGAGTGCTGGTTACACTGGCTACAATACAATTGGAGGAGTGCTGGTTACACTGGCTACAATACAATTGGGGGAGTGCTGGTTACACTGGCTACAATACGATTGGGGGAGTGCTGGTTACACTGGCTACAATACGATTGGGGGAGTGCTGGTTACACTGGCTACAATACGATTGGAGGAGTGCTGGGGCTGGTGGTTCAAAGGATACAAAGTCTCAGTCACACAGAATGGCCCGACTGAAGCGCTGTTACCACACAGACACACACGCAGCTACCACACAGACACACACGCAGCTGACAYGATGGAGTGACCGTGGAAACAATCCCATGGTAAGAGAGAAMGAACTGGTAAGAGCGAACGGAATGTCAGGTTGTACAGGTCAGCCACCCAAGGTGTCTATTTGCCCATGYACCTCAGTGAAGCTGAGGTRGACACCCTGGGTCCCCAGGGGATGCCAAGGGAAGGRTGACTTAGAGTCTACCCGGTGAGTAGAGCCAAGCCGTGGGTTGTGGGGCCAGAGSCTGCTCTCTCCCTTATGGGGCTGCTGTCTCTGATGCGCTGTGCACACCAGAATCCCTGTGCTTCTCCGGAGCTGCTCGCGGCCCCTGCTCAGCATTTAACAGCATTTAATGATTTGTGTCTGAACTGAGATGCATTCGTGGTCATGTAACCATGCTTSGTGGGTCAGTGGCCATCCACAGAGGCTGCACAGGGATACCTGACACAGGTGAGCAGAAACAGGTACCCGTCACCCCATCCTCCAGTGATCCCAGGTCAGGCTGGCATGGAGGAGAGGCGAGTTCCACTCCCGATGAAGTGGCGTGTGGCCATCAGAGCCCCAGCAGGCTCGCTGGCCTCCAGCTGTCCTGAGACAAGGCAGCCGAGGCATCTCCCCCTCCCCAGCAGGGTGGGGCYGGCCAGAATGTGYGCTCAGCTGCCATCGGGCCACATGGGCTTTAAGAGGCCAGAGGGACGAAAGGACTGGGGGCTGCAGGGAAGAAGGCTGGACTGGATCAGACAGGGAGAAGACAGGCTCCACTCTGGAACTCAGACTCCCTCCCRGCCGCTCACCCAGCTCAGCCTCACGCCTCATCAACCKCCTCTTGTTCAGTGAACATCCCAGGCAACTGGGCCCAAGGCCTTCCCAGAACCCGGGGCCTCAGGGTAGGTGGAGGAGGCAGCGGAAGCTGGGGAGGGCAAAGGCAAGGGCCGGGCACCCGCCCCTCCCCCACAACCTGCCCCTCCCCCAAGGCTGTGACCTGTCATCATAACTGCAGGTGCCCCAGACCTGTGCTCCACCGCAGCTTCTGCACCGTCACATTCAGACTCTCAGACACTCTGTGCTCTTAAAACTTAATGAAATCRCAAAGAGCTTGATGCCAAATATTTATAGTAAAAATTTGCCAGAGATTAAAAAAAAACTTTAAAAGTTAGTTAATACTAACTTTAAAAGAAACCCCATTGTAGTCATCAGGGTGTTTCTTAGTGAAGAACAACCCCTCGGCCTAGAATGAGCTCTGTGGAAAGGGGCCTAGGTTCCATCTTGTTCCGATATCTGACTTATGACCTCCTGAGCTTGGCCTGGCACACATAGTGCCCACCACATCTGAGCACAGACACACCAAGCTCAGAGAGAGCAGGGACATCACTGTGAAAACAGGCTGAGTCCCAGACCCCTGACGAGCCCTTGACTGTAATGAAATGTTTTTCTTAACAAAACAAGGACAAACATCAGTGGTGACAGAAGCCGACTGGAACCCRCCCCCTAGGACAGTGCAYGTGGCCTTGTCTCCTTCCAGCACTGAAGAGAAGGAGGACTCTTCAAAGCCACCGTCGAGCCACTTGTGCTCAGATGCTGGGAGACACTACAGGTACCCAGCTGCCAGCCCCTGTGACAGACACCCACTGGTCCGAGGGTCCAGGAGCATTAGGATGCTCGTTACAAGCAGAGGCCTTCCTGAGACTTGTCCCTATGAGCACCTTGAGCACTTATGACTTTTGGCCTTTGAGGATGACCCCAGGTATCATTTCCACGCCTCTGCCTCACCRTGTCCCCCTGAAGAGAAAGCGACTGGGGTCAGTGGGTTCAAGTGTGGCTTGTCCTGTAAAAGTAGATGTGATGTCATCCAGAGCTCAGAGCTAACCTCCTTCTTCTCAAAGGGCGTGCGCCAAGCCCGGGGCTCTCCACGAGCCTCTCACAAACCGTGCTGCTCCGCTGCGCTCTGCCTGTGAAGGRCTGCTCCGCATGGCTGCATGGAGCCCTGGGCCTTGGGGACACCACCCACCATGCCTTCTGGGTAATACGAGGTGGCCACGTGCTATCGAAAGGTTAAAGTTTAACAGACTTCTGTGCCGCTCTCCTGCTGTGTAGAAGGCTGTGAGCGGTTCAGGAAAAGGCCTGATCTGCTRCTGGTGGTTTGGAGGACACTACAGTGTCTTCACAGCCTGAGCATCAGAAGATGCTCATTCTATATATTCCCAGAGGCCACGGGTCACAGGCCCGGAGCCGAGCATAGACATGGGCAGRCTGGGCGGGYCAGCCATGGTGACCGACTTTCCAGCGCCTTCCCGGCCCTAGCTCTGGCTGTTTTCTGCCTGTTGAAGGTTAGCTCAGGGCACACCTTGCCAACTTCAGCAGGGTGTTGGTCTCTCCGTGAGGTCAGATTCACTGACCCCGCCTCCGGATGCACACACAGCCAATGTGTTGTGAAGGAAACCTCCAGCACTCTGCACAGCCCCAGCTGGTTGTGTGGCCCCAGYCCTATCTCACCGCAGGGCAGTACACCTCCATCTTTGCCGTCTCTCCTTCCCTCAGTCTCAGGATCGCTGGGTCTGGACTGAGYGCCTGCAGCTTCTCTCTTCAAACCCGGCCTGCTGGCTGATCAGTGTCTTGATTTCCCATGRGATATCATTTGTTTTCAAAATCWGACCTCAGYGCATTGTTCTATCTCCTGRCTTCTCCTCTGTGTCAGTGGAAGCAGGGGGTGCTATGAGGCCAAGGTTGTCGGAGGACKAATCCCAGTGGCTGTCTATGGAATCAGCACTTAGCTACCCCACCTGACCTGACCATCAAGCTCTGTAGGAACTGTGTTATCTGATTCACAAAGGGTTAAAGTTCAAATAGGCCATGGTACCGTGGGCACTGGAGAGGTGACATCTAGCCATAAGATGAGCCGTGCCCACGGTCTTGCTCAGACGGGTGGCAGCTGTGAGGATGGAGCCAGCACTGGGGACACGTGTGCCTGGGGGAGGGCCGGGGAGGTAAGGGAGGGTCAGGATCTACAGGGACCAGCTGGAAAGTGACTTCAAGCCAAACCRTGTGGGAGTTCGGGGTGGGGACAGAAGCCGCCCCCCTGGGCTGTGAGTGAGATCCACCGAGTGGCTTGCTGCACATAGAGAGGGGAGCCATCRTTTCCCTGAAGGGGCAGGGGGTGCGGGGCCCCTCGTAGCCTCACCCAGGCATGACAGAAGTGGCAGTGTGACAGCTATCACCACTGTCACAGGACATTGGGTAAGTACAGTGTTTGGGGCTTGGTGACAGCTTGAAAGAGCAGCAGTTGGTGTGGGCTCAGGCCGATGGGAGTGGCAGCATCCAGTTTCAGGACCCGACCTCTCCCTTCCTGCCTCTCAGCACCAGGCATCCTCTGTTATTCCCAACTCAGGGCCCATCTGTGAATCACTGGTTATAGAAGGACCTACAGAGACCGAAGGGAGCAGGGACACCCGTTGGGGGACAAAGGCCCATACCACACATGCGTGGCCAGTTGCATGGTCCTCGGGGCAAGTCTATCCAACAATACTTCCTGAATTCAGAGCAGGTTGAAGGAAAATATTGAGAAAGCTGTTAAAATGATCAGAACTGTCTTCCTGATCATCACACTCCTAACTGACCCCGCTCTTCCATTTCTGCCTAGATCACTCTTTGGTATCGTCTCAGTTAGGGTTTCTGCWRTGTGGTGAAGTATTATGACCTTAAGYAACTTGGGGAGGAAAGGGTTATTCCTYCTCCCCTTCGTAGCCCATCACCAGGGCAGGCAGGGAGCAGGAGGCAGGAGCTGGTGCAGAGACCATGGAAGAGTGCAGTTAACTGGCTTTGTGCTCATGGCTTGCTCAGCCTGCTTTTTTATAGAACTTGGGCCCACCAGGCCAGGGTGGCCACACCTACAAGCTAGAATCATCTTCCAAAAATGACCCTAGCTTGTGTCATGTTGACATAAAATAGGCCAGGACAAGTGTGTACCATAGTCAGCCTGGGCATATGTGACCAAGGCACATCCTCTCTTTGGTGGCAACTGCGACCGCGACTGTGTTCTCATCCATCGGGAAACTTGGGTYGCCCTGAGCTGCAGGTGTGAGCAGCAGYGCCGTGGGTGTTGTCCTCCCAAGGCTACAGATGYGGACCCAGAAACCACCTGGGAGACCAGGGCGAAGGCAGTGCTGGAGGGCTGGGTGGTCCTGGGYRCCACCWCCTGGACATGGGCCAGGACAGAGGCGGGTGCTCATGTCACTAGTGGTTAAATGGCCACCACYCACCAGATGTGCAGGTCACTYTGAAGGGAGCRACCTTGCTTGTCCTGACATTTTAGAGACTGCCTCTGAGAGTCAAGCAACCTACCACGGTCCCTTAGCCCCTGCTGACCAAACCCAGGACCCGTACCCAGAAYGCTTGGCTCCTCCTGGTCTCAGGTCAGCAGCCAGYCCCACGGACAGTCTCAAGAAATCRGGGTCCCAAGGGGAGGACTGGCCCGGAATGAAATCACGATAGCGTGGTTCCTGAGGGTGTCCGGCGTAAACCAGCTTCGCACTGTGCTTTGTATGAGAACAACGTGGGGCCTGTGCTGGGCTGAGAGGCCAGACTCTGCTCCCACCCGTCTGCCTTCCGGGCTTCCTCAGCCATGACCTGAAGTGAAGCCCCGCACCCCAGCCSCCATGCCCCATCCTCCTCACCGTACAACGTAGGCCCACGGGGCATGCTCTATGCCCGTACCTTCTGCCCTAACCCCGCATGCAGTCCCCATTCGTCTTTGCAGTCTCGTTTCACAGCTTGGAGACAGCCGCCCTGGTTATTAGACACTCCCCTTTCTGCCTGTGGTAAGGAGCTGATCAAAGATACAAACTTCACAGAATAGCCACATACTTCCTTTGCAAATTGTAAAGCTATCTCTCCATTCGGTGACTCAAAGCCACAGGGTTCGTGAGAGAATCGGCTGCTGAGGAAGCTAAGCTGAGGATGTTGCCCCTGACAGGCCATGGAGAGGCACYRAGGCGCTGCTTCTCTCCAAGGCCCCTTGTGCTGGCCCTCTGCATCAGAAACGGCACCCTTAGATTTTACWTCTAAACCCTGCAGCTGGGTCTTCACCTCGGAAACTCAAGCCAGGCAGCTTCTCTGTCTACCCTTCCTTGACATTGACCTGCAGTCATGTGACCCTGCAGTCACATGGGCATCACCACGTGACTTCAGGCAAGTTGCCTTACTCATTTAAGACATAGGCTTGCCCGTCCTGAACGGCCATGATGGTTAAATTCATTAATAACAAGAAAGCGCTCGCTGCTGTCGCTACTTCAGTGAACAGTTGCCTCTATGAGCCAACTGAAGCATAATTTAACTGCCGGGGACACTGCCGCTCAGGTGTCCCCTCAGTTCTCTTGTGTTTGTCACTGTGGGAATGAGCCTCTGCAGACTTGAGTAAACAATGGATTTCCCGGTAGATGGGAAGGGGGTGGGCTTTATACTTGGGTTTTCTCTAAACTGGCCTGGTGGTAGCTTATTAAGTCAGTGTGTCCTCAAAGGCCTGTCTACTTCATGCTGGCGAGAGCTATCCTGAACAGCACTGGCCCCCAACACTGTGACACTTTAGGTGGCTTTTAGGTACCCCAATTCTGAGGCTAGAGAGTTTGGGATGGGAAAGATGGTTGCCCAAAGACTTCTCAGGCATTCTATGGCTGGCGTGGGATGGTTCCGCCCGTGATGTTTATCTTCTCTGAGCATGGCAGAGAGTTCTGTGGGACAGGCAGAGGTGACATTCTTTGAACCTGACCCTAGAGATGCCACAGTGGAGAGCGGGCAGCAGAGGTCACATGCTGCCAGCGGTCATGTAGCAAGGCAGGCGCTGGTCCCGGCCGCTGGCTCCATGCAGTTGTGCGGTCTACTTGAGAACGAACAAGGTCTCCTATGAGACCTAAGCAGAGAGCCCAGCAAACTTCCTGGGTGCTGTGTTCCTTTAAGGAGTGGTTGCAAGCTTGGAAACCACCGTGCATAGTGACACCCACACTCCAGGGTGTGAGTCCTTGGGCAGGTGTTTGCCTGTGCTGCAGAACAGCCCTTGGGAAGGTGAGAGTTTAACCCCCGACCTTCCACCACGGTGTCCCGCCTAGAGGAAATGGCCTACATATTCATTCTGAGCAGGTGGATTCCCCGCCTTGCACCRCTGGCCTTCTAAGTGGTTCCCACACACTGACTTGAAAGTYGTAGGCTGGTATTGAACATACCTGGAAGAGGTGGTGCTGGGGAGGACACCCTGGGTGCCGTAACTACGTGCATGGCTTCCTCTGTGCCGGTCTGTGAGTGTGTTACCCATGTGGTTGTGAGAAGCCCTGCGGCGTGTGAGCATTGGTGGCTTCTAGCCCGTGCTGGCTCTCAGCTGGGTGATTCCCAGGGGGAACCTCCTGTCCTGGAGGTGCTTTCCCCATCCACCCTTCCATTCCGGCTTCATTATGGGCCTTGACTTAAAGCTTTTGGGAACTTATTTTCTAAGATCAAGGCACAAGGATGGTTAGCGGCAAGGAAATTCAGTTGCTGTGTGTGAGAGAGAGGSGGAAGTAAAATATTTCTAAAATAATTAATAATAATAAACCTGCTGGGATTTAAAACTGTTAAGGACTCTGTCAGTAGCTCTCAGCATGTGCAATGGGTTCGCCCTCAGTCCCAGCATGGAACCGCCTCATTGCCACTCTCTGCCCCGACCTGCCACCCCGAGGATGGCCTGAAGCCTGTCACTTCAAACACCACTTTGCAGAATTGGAATTTTATTCCGCCTAGCTGCCTGGCTGCCTGCCTTGTGTCCCCTCTCCATGACCACGTCTGTGGCTAGAGGCTCCCCCAGGGACACG
>BDUI01019597.1:19279-38900 GCA_002335545.1 Apodemus speciosus
ATAATAAGCAATGCACAAAAGTAATAGCAGGTATCTCTCACCTGATGATGATCAAAAATGGAGGTATCACCTCATGTATTCACCAGAATACTATTTACCTAGCAATAAAAGTCCCTGTTATTTTCATCCTTCTACATGAAATGAAAGCTTATAATTTCAAATGATATAAGCCAAGTGCAGAAGATAAGTCTTACATAATTTTATTAATATTCAGAATCTAAATGACGCTATATTCCTAAATGTAGGGAACATCTTATCAGTCACCACAGTTCATATAAAGTGAAAGAACTAGGAATTAAAGAGGAATTAGTTAGTAGATACAAAATCCCAGACAGATAGMGAGGATAGGTTCTGTCATCTAAAAATGGATGTAGTCAATAAGATGCTACTACATATTTTTAAACAGCATTGAGATAGAAATTTAAATATTATCATAATAGATTTAAACTTTTTAATATGCRGAATGCTTATATATCTTGATAATTAATACATAACATTATGTTTATGAAAATATTACATTGTACCCTATAGATATTTATAGATGTAGAACAAAGTGGCCACGAAAGGAGTATACATTCTCTTATTAACTTGATAACTCAATATTATTCTGCTATAAAATATTACATTATCTGGCTTTTGTGTTGGGTTTCTAAGCTTTACACCAGTAGCACCCTAGGTTCTCAGCTTTCTCCCATGGAAGATAATTAAAACTAAAGATCTTCACACTCAAGACTGAACTAAAAGTTTAGTTTTCCAGCATGTATACATAAGATGATATAACTTCTTAGATTGCACTGGCCAAATACTGTATCTATCTGTTTGTATGTTTATCTGTCCACCTGTTTTTTTCTGTCTATACATCTATGTATTCATTCATCCTTCTCTCAGCTTTGTATTCCTCTGGATAATCCTAAATGGCAGATGGTGAATTCATATTCAGTGAGTAGAACTTGTAACTACATAYTCCCTGCCCTGTTTTCTTCTCATAATTAGGCAATAATGTTCTGTTTCACTATGTCCTGATGTTACAAATACTGTTAACCCCCCTCTTATCTTCATCTCTGTCCAACAGGTGATGAATATCACTCCACTCAAGACTGCTATGGATGAGAATGGTCAGGCTGTTTCTCAACTCATTTCTGAATTGACATTCCTAATTAGCAACTTTTGAAACAAAATATCTGCCAATGAACTTCTCTATTCTGTTATTAACAGGTAACAATGTTAACCAGGCTTAGTTCTATGTCTTACTTCATGAATTCTCCCTTGAACATATTTTTAGCACTCTCCCCCTATTTGGTATCCTCTAAATCGAAACTCTATTATCTAGATTACCCACAATGTTTCCTGAAATCAAAGCTTATTATCCTATCCTATGAACCCTCTTAAAACTTCATCAGGATGGKATAATTTTCTTCCAAAAAGACCCAGGTTGATATTAACTGTAACTTAWAATGAGCATAAAAATTAATGGCAAGAAATATTTCAGGTTTAACTAAAATATTTTCTATGGAAAAATTTTTAGAAGCAATGTAAATAAAATACAGAATGATATTTAAGCCCTGTGTGGTAAAATAATAAAATAAAAGAATAGGCTATTAAAAACAAAATAAGTTAAAATATTAAGATAATTTTCCTATATACAGTGCACTTGAAAATCTATACACATCAAAAAGRTTAGAATAATGAAATCCCTAGTTATATGGTAATYCAGTGTGTTAGTCMGAGTTTCTATTCCTGCCCAAACATCATGACCAAGAAGCAAGTTGGAGATGAAAGGGTTTATTCAGMTTACACTGTGGAARCATTGCTGTTGATCATCAAAGGAAGTCAGGACAGGACCTCAGGCAGGCCAGGAAGCAGGATCTGATGCAGAAGCCATRGAGGGATATTTCTTACTGGCTAGYTCAATTTGCTTTCYTATTGAACCCRRGRCTACCAGCCCAGGGATGGCACCACRCCATCCCTCCAAGAGGATGGGTCCTCCACTCTTGATCACTAATTGAGGAAATGCCTTGCAGCTGGATCTCATGGAGGCATTTCCTCACCTGAATCTCCTTTCTCTGTGATAACTCCAGCCTATGTAAAGTTGACACACAAAACTAGCCAGTACACTCAGGAACAGGAGATACACACAACATCATGGTGTTCATGTAGAGGCTGGAGTTAGAAATAAGAAACGAAGAAAATAGACACTTGTCTATTTTCTAACTATTCATTTTAAATCTTCTGTTTTTTTATGAAGTAAATTTGTCTTACAATTTTTGACAATTTTATTTTAAAAGATTTATTTATTTGATGTGTATGAGTACACTAACTATACATATGGCTATGAGCCACGATGTGTTTGCTGGGAATTGAACTCAGGACCTCTGCTTGTTCTAGCCACACTTGTTTCAGCCCCGCTCACTCCAGCCCAATGATTTATTTATTATTATATATAAGTACACTATAGCTGTCTTCAGACGCACCAAAAGAGGGCACCAGATCTCATAGGGATGGTTGTGAGCCACGATGTGGTTGCTGGGATTTAAACTCATGACCTCTGGAAAAGCAGTCAGTGCTCCTAACCACTGAGCCATCTCTCCAGCTAAATTTTTGACAATTCTTCCACAAAGTATTTTTTTTGTGACTCAAATACTATCTATAAATTTTAAAAAMTTCAGATAGCAGTCACATTTATTACCATTCCATGCAAAATGACAGTTGAATAGTCTTTTCTTGTACTATTTCAAAATACTGAAATATAGTCATATATGCATATGACTATAAGTCATGATGAGTTCGTGTTACAGTGTCAGAGGCCATATTTGAATTCTACATTCAAAATCTTCTATTTGTTTTGTTGTTTAGGATTTTGTTGTTCATGATGAAGACTTTTATTTTTTGAGAATTTCATGCATGAACACTGGATTTTCATTAGTCGCTGATCTACATTGTCYCACTACAACTCTTTCCAYATCTCCCCCTTTCAAATTAATGATCTCTTCTTTCTATTAATTCCGTTTATTATTTCTCCCATGTATGTTTGCTTAAGGCTGRTCACTTAGGGCTAGATAGCTGCTAATGGATCTCCTCTGTGGACRAAACTGATCCTCACTCAGCATCCATTCAGCTTAGACAAAATCTATCTACTTGGTGCATCACAAAGATGCCTTCTATAATTAGACTTCCAYAAATTGTATGAAATTTTTCTGTCTGACGAATGTTCTCTTTTTTTCTTTCTTTTGTCAATACTTTCATTCTCCAAGCCAAATACTGAATCAATGTCTCCTCTAGACTGTCTGATGCTGGGAAGATGCGTTTGTCTTAAAAATAGTAACTTGGGAACTTTTAGATATATTATCAATCTATTTTTCAAAATACATTTATATGCAACTATATATATGTTTATAGCTACTCATTGATCACCCATTATAAAATTATCAAGAAAACTGAAATTCACTGATGGAYCAATTCATACGTATTGTCATGGCTATAACCAAAGAGATAAGAAGCAACTATGTGCACAAAGAGAAAAAAAAATGACCCTTGACACAATGCTGATGGAATTGTAAGTGGTYCAGCTACCGATAAGATAGTTCTTAGCCAGTGTTTCTAAATCTGACAGGAAAGCTTTGCACATGGAATCTAAGCAATATGGCTGCTTAAACATTACATGAACACTGACAGCTTCAGTTGATSTGKCAATCTCTAAATATCCATTCAGAAAATGGAGTTTTTTTTTTTTAACATTTAAGAACCAAACCTATAAATATGGGAAGCTAAGTTCTTCAAGTGAGGGGCAAAGTACGCATAGGGAAGCAATTGAACATACAAAATTAGCTTTGCAAAATAATCCGTAGTCAAGTAAGAATTTCTAATTTCTCCATTCTTACTGGCCAAAATATAACAAACACAATGTCTGTCCTTGGGTCACTGTGTTCGGGGAAATGTGCAAGTGATTACTCAGAAGAAAGTGCATGAAACAACCATCTCTAAGACCAGACTGTAGAAAAAGATACTGCCTTAAATAGTAGTAGACAGAATTCAGCAGGGGAAAAAATTGCCCTTTGCTTCTAAAGTTATTACGTTAAAATGAACTAGCTTATTCCATGGAGAAACAACTCTGGTTTCAGAGAGAAAGACAGGGAGACAGCAAATCCTTTTTAAGACTTGAATGTGCAGAGTCATCTGTGGAAGCCACTGCTGCTGCTGCCAAGGGCTGCAGTTCTTCCCATTAATGTCTTTTTTTTTTAATTAGCTCATGACAGGTAGCTGAAGTATATTTTCAAATTAGTGAGCTATTTTTTTCCTCTCTCTACTTTGTTGGTAAAGTAGTTCATAGCCTTTCACCCACGTCGATTTTTATTGAACACACACACGCATTGCAGGGAAATGAGTCAACAGCTTAAATGGTAGTCATTTCGTGAGATGACCAAAGCCCCCTTAACCAAGCAGTTCTTTTGTATAGATTAAGTTTGTATTACAAAATTAAGTTGACCTCGTGTGTGTACTGCAAATTTGCATGCATGCAATTTCATAATAAAAAAAACCCACAAACTTAAGTGCACTATATTATTAAAAGCTGATGAAATCTGAAGAACGTAAGTGCTAAGAGGAAATAATGTACCAAGAACTGATTTTAAAATTACATCTAAACAAAGTTCTTAAAGAAACACTAAAACAATAATTAGGTTCTTTTACCCAAATCCGTTTTTATTAATTTTAGCTACTAAACATTTATTTTTTAATTCAGAATGCTTTGTAGAAATTATCAATAAAGTGTTTTGGACCTGCTCATCTATGCTTTGCTCCTATTTCTGCATTAAAAATGATAAGTATAGAAAGGTTATTTCATGGGCCAGAACATGAAAGCGCATGGCCTCGGGCCGGGCACATGACCCACAGCCCTACTGCCCCTTGCCTTCTCTGCCCCATGTGGCTGCGCGGCTGCAGGGCACTGCCCAATAAGGCTGGAAGTGGAAGTTAGCAGGAAGTGGAAAGCTCCTGCCTTGGCAGGAGCCAGGAGCAACACTCAGGGCTCACAGTTTGCCTGGGATCACTTGTGGCACAAAAGAAAAAGACTCACACAGGTAAAGAGATCCGTTGTGAAGAACTGTGAAGTCAGGCTACTGAATGAAACCACGTACTTTCGGGTGTTACATGGTTATGCAGCACAACAACTTCCCAGTCTCCTAAAGGAGAGAGAATTTCACCTCCGGACCCTTAATAAAGCGTTTGCTTCTCAGTGGTTGAATCATAGGCACGTGGCGTGCTGCAGGAAATGCAACACACTCTTTGTCTTGGATGTCCAGACGGGCCAGATCACCAAGATTCCCATTCTGAAAGACCAGGTGTGACTCAGCAGGGCTGTGGTATCTACACAATTGAACTGAATCCTTCTACAACACTCCTAGCTACTGGAGGAGACAACCCAAACATTCTTGTCTGCCTGTCTTAGATCCTGTGGATGTGGGTGATGATGGACACAAGGATTGGAGATATCCTACAATGCCACGTCTGTCTGCTCCAGGGAGTGAGGCAGTGGGATCCAATTAGTGAGCTTCTATGAACGCATCATCACTGTGAGCTCAGGGTAGGGCTCTCTGCTGTTCTATAACATCAGAGCTCAGAGATTTTTGGAAGAGAGGCTCTCAGCTCTTTATGGTTTCAAGCCCAGACTTGCAGGGGAGAATCTGAAACTAACTGCTCACAAGGATTGGCTGAATCATGATGAAACCTGGAAAAATTGATTTTCTGACATTGATTTCTTCCCCAATACTGTTTACACCCACTGCTACAACTCCTCTGAAATGAAACGCTTTGTGTCAGGGGATCACCTCCGTTCTGGGCTCTATGGAAACAATGCTGGATCTGGGCGGTGGTGGCACATGCCTTTAATCCCAGCACTTAGGAGGCAGAGGCAGGTGGATTTCTGAGTTCGAGGCCAGCCTGGTCTACAGAGTGAGTTCCAGGTCAGCCAGGGCTACACAGAGAAACTCTGCCTCGAAAAAACAGAAACAAACAAAACAAAACAAAAACAAAAACAAAAACAAAACAGAAACAATGCTGGACAGTGGAGTTAATGACAACTAACTTTTTGCCAAAATGCAGATTTACACTAACTTCCAAAAACAAAATAAAAAACAACAACAACAAAAAAAACCCAAAAAAGTAAGGTAGAAAGGTTACACCACAAATTCGTTGTGGTAAGAACATTTACCAAAAAGAAATGCAAATGATAAAAGTAGAGGGAAGTTTTTCTGTATTCACTACCTTTGTAAGTCCAGAGTGTACTGGATTGGTTTTAATTGAATATTTAATTGTAAATCAAATTATAATAGTCTTATAGAAATGTGAACATAAATTTTGTAAGATTCATGTTATATAGTGTAAACAATATACATATTTTAATCTTTTATCCATCTTTGTAGGTTTTTAAAAACAGAATATTTACTTCATTGTGAATTAAATCATTATAGCTTGTGCTGTAAGGATAGGTCACTTTTACTAGTGTGCCAGTTGTATTCAGGTAAATGCAGTCTTAAAAATAGCATTTGTAAACAAAAGAAAAAAGAAATATAAAATACCCAAGATACAGTCTATGGAACTAAAGAAGATAAACAAGCAGAAGCACCCAAGTGAGGATGATCCAGTACCATGAGTAGAGAGAAGAAAGCAATAACAAGGGGGTAAGGAAGCACCTGGGAGTGAAAGTGGACAGGTGGGGTGTTTGGGGGGAAAAGGGATCCTGATCTGTTATTGGGTGGCAAAAAAGGGATGAAGCCCTGAGGTCCAGAAGAAAAAATGGAAACAGGCAACCTCCAGATGTAGGAGGTTGGGGGGAAACCTCCAGAATGTACCAGGGACATGGAAGTGAGAGACTGTCAGGACTCAAAGTGAAGGAAATAATGTGGTTTGGAGAAAATCTTGAGACTGTTTCTCCTCCTCACCCTTATGGATTAAGGTGAACCTAAATGGAACCTGTGATTCTATTGTCTTTTCATATTCCTACTCCGGCTGGATCATAAAGGGCCATAGGTGTCCCTTTCATTCCCTTTGGTCTTTCTTCCAACATATCCAAAACACAGAATAGATTACAGAATGAATGCTTAGGAGACAGGAAGTTCAAGAAAACGTGGTTTTATGACATGTGTGCTTTTAGCTTGACAAATCTCAGGTTCCTCCTTCCACTCACTCTCCATCCTCAGGTCAATTAGTCAAGATTCACTATATTTCATAATATAATAGAAATGTTTATGACAATATCAATGTATGCAGGATATAATATTTCATATAATTCCACTCCTTTTATGATGAGAAATAAAAACTTTACAAAGAAAAAAAAGCATTTGTAATCTAATGAACTTGCCCATCTTTTGTCCCAGAGCAGGAGAGTCAAAGGCAAGTGCATCAGTGTCTTCGAGGCTTGTTCAACTCTGGCTGTTTCTTTATACAGGGCTTTCCAGGACAGATAGGGCAACATAACAGAAAGACACTGTTTCAAATATGAATGAAGAAGTAGAAAACAAGAAAGAGGAAGGTAAAGAGAAGCTGGAGGGACAGGAGAAAGAGAAAGAAAAGGAGAAAGAAGCAGGAATGCAGAAAACTATCATTTAGTAACTACAGGATCCTGAGTGCTAGCCCCTTTAGGCATAGTGATTTTAAAAGCTTTGGTTAAATAAACCAATAGGAAGTAAAATGAACAAGGTGAAAGATTCTGCTACAAAGAAGTTGGTAGATCACTTCCCAGTAAGTTTTTCTATCTTTCAAAAACATGCCAGCTTTTGCCAGCAAAATATTTTTGTTTTTTATCTCAAACTTCATTTTTTTCTTCTGAATTCATAATCAAAAAGCTTTCATCGTTTGAAATTTATGCTGAATGGAGAGATAGTTGGGGTAAGAGGTTTGAAAGAAGATGGAAGCTTTAGAATGAGCTCTATATTTTTTACTTTTGCAAGTATATATTCCTATATTTTGGATGGAAACCGACAACAATTCTTCAAGACTTTCAAACCAGCTACAAGCAGTTCTCAGACTTAGAGTGTCTTGTTTTGCTTTTCATTTACATTTAGAGTGCATCTTATTGTAAGTGGCGTGTAGACCTCTCAAACAAATACAAGAAATAGCAAGCAGTTTAAACCTCTGCAACTGCTGCATGTTGGTCTTATGTTTTGAATATCCTGAAGCAAGGGAGTTTAATAAGTATATCCATTTTTGAGTTTGCTTGAAGTAATTGAATTGTGTACTGTTTAGGATAATTCTTGAGTTTGAAATCTCTGGACTGTTTGTTTAGATTAGAACATTAGAGTTAGGATGACTACATAGGAAATTATAGTAGTTGGAACAGTCAGTGGAGATTTTACTCTAGATAAATATTGAATTTGGTATTTAATATAAGTGCTGGATCTTTTATGAATGAGATATTAATTAACCATCTGATTCCTAGCACACCCTGTGATGTATTTGGTTGTTGTGTAAGGTCTGTGCCAATTCCTTTCTGAAAATTGAGGACATAACAGAAGAACAAGTATGAACACAATAAAGTACAAAATTAGTAAAATGAATTAATTAATACAAAGATAAAAATAAAACTTTAAAAGACATTAGTAAAATAGAACATAAACCTTGAAATATGAAATACTACATTATCATTTTCTTAATCTGAACTACTCTTAGTTTCTCAAATGCTCCTCATATTAAAGGTTTTGTCTAGAAGCATCATTCCCAGGCTAAATAATGAAACTGGCTAAATAATGTTAGGAATTTCATAGTAGCTTCTCAGGCATCTTTGCCTAAACCAACTGTAAACACATACTAGTGCAGTTAAACTTATCCTTCTCCATGTCCATAACAAGGACCTTGTAGATATATTTATATTAAGATTGTTTTCATTTCATCAGGAAAGCATTTATTTCTGTACTATTTATCCATGTAAGGCAAAACTAAGCTCTACTCCATCATCACCACTACTGCATTCCTTCAACATTTCCCATGTATATCTAATTAAAATTGATCTTTTCTACATATTGTTTTTGGGGGATTAGTTTTGATATTTTATCTTTAAATTGCAATCCAACACTACTGCAGATTTTCACTTTGCTTTGAAACTTCCCATCAAGATAGTTCATCTATTCACCTATCAACACTGCATCTCTTCACCCATGGTTCAAACTGTTCAAACACATTTTCTCATAACCATCTTCCCTGAATATCTTACTAATGAGGTAAAAGCATAATGATAATGTATTATGCATATATATGTGAATAATTTGGAACAAATATTATGAGTGATTCTGGACAATTACACTTCCAAAACATCTGTCTGTTTATTTATCAGTGTGATGTTTTATAAAGCCATTCCATTGATTCAGATTCTGAACTTCCACTGCTCTGACTTTTCAAAATTCAATAACCAGCCTCATATCCTTGTCACTAAAGTATCATTTAAAACTGAAGTTAAAATTCTAAGATATGCCCTGTCCTTCTCTCAGTGTCTTTCACCTTCATTTTGCTTCTTTTTTTTTAAATTGGATATTTTCTTTATTTGCATTTCAATGCTGTCCCCTTTCTCAGTTCCCCTCCCCCAGAGAGCCCTTATCTCATCCAGCTCCCACTGCTTCTATGAGGGTGTTACCCCTCCCACCAACCCACTCCCTCTTTCCCATCCTGGCATTCCCCTATACTGGGGTATGGAGCCTTCACAGGACCAAGGACCTCTCCTCCCATTAATGTATGACAAGGTCATACTCTGTGACATATGCAGCTCGAGCCAYGGATCCCTCCATGTGTACTCTTTGGTTGGTGGTTTAGTCCCTGGAACCTCTGTGGGGTCTGGTTGGTTAAGATTGTTGTTCTTCCTATGGGGCTGCAAACCCCTTCACCTACTTCATTCCTTTCTCTAACTCCTGCATAGGGGTCCCAGTGCTCAGTCCAATGGTTGGCTGTGAGCATCCACCTCTGTATTTGTCTGGCTCTGGCAAAGTCTCTCAGGAGACAGTTATATCAGGCTCCTGTCAGCAAGCACTTCTTGGCATCCACAATAGTGTCTGGGTTTGGTGACTGTATATGGGATGGATCCTTACGTGGTGCAGTCTCTGGATGTCCTTTCYTTCAGTCTCTGCCCTACACTTTGTGTCCATATTTCCTCCAGTGAGTATTTCCATTTTACTTCTTAATACTAGTGGCCACCCAGTCCATATTACAAGCTACTGTCAATCTACTGCATTCTATTGTAGGATTGTATCAGTCTCTTTCTAAACAATAAACATATCATTATTTAATTTTATGTCTGCATTCGGTGTCAGTATTTTTTTAACCTATCCACATCTAGGTAACCAGAAATAGAAAATTGTTTCTCCATTATTTACTTAGTACAAAACTCAGCCAGTAGAAGCCTCACTCATTTTTGCTTAAAAGATAAAGGCAGGTTCCACTAGAGATAGAGAGCTGATAAGATAATCAGAATGATATCTAAGGAATAATTAAGAACATAACATAATGTAAACTCCATGAGGTAAGGACATTTTGTTCTTGACAACAGCTACACCCTATTGTGCTAAGTGCTTCTTAACACTTTGAATAACTACAATATATTTTCATTGGATATAAGCTAACCTTGGAATGGCAATGCCTACAGAATTCTGAGTAACAGCATACTAGGATCACCTCCAAATAATACAAAAATCATTTTTTTCTCTTCCATCTACATGGATATCCTTTATTTTCTAAAGAAAAGAAAAAGAAAGCAAAAAGAAAAAGAAAAAGAAAAGAAAACCTTCTAAATATATCTGTTGCCTTATAAGTCAAACAATRAAAGGAATACAGGAGTTTCCTTTGAGTCACTGTATAAGATAATGCAATCAGGGTAATGAAGAAGCCTGAAATAACTGAAAAATCAGGGAACACTAATAAATTACTCAACATTGAGTGACTTTCACTGAGGAGAAACAAAGAAAGATACTTTCATTTTGGACTAATCTCTAACAAAACTTTTGTAAATAAGCAAAATGAAAAAAAGAAGTTTTTAAATATAAAACATATATCTGGCATTGTTATCATGTATTAATATACAAATATTATATTCTTTTGTATTTCCACAAAGAATTAATTGAAGGTTTAGATATAACAAAATTGAAAAAATACTAAAATACATTTAAAACACAATTGGTGACCCTGTTACTACATGACAGTAATACATAACTTTTTTGTAAAAATGTACTTTTATGATTATTAATAATTTTTAATAATGCTTATGTATGTGTGTTTGTGTCTGCATTTGTGCAGATGGGTGTAGTGTCCATGGAAAATGATTGTTGAAAAGAAAGAAATGTTTCAAGAGAAGTATTTTAAGACAACCAACTAAAACATTTGTACAAGCATAATAAAGAATTCTCACCATTTTTTTTCTTTAATGGTAGCCATATTAACACTTAGGCCACATTGATAAGGTTAAAAATATTAATTTGATCTCAAATACAATATTTTACCATGGAGCATGAAGTAATGTCTATTTTTTTGCATGTAGAATTTCTCAGTGTTTGGGGGCTCTTTAATTGAATTAAAAGTTTCGAATAGCATGCAATACAAGTTGTTATAACAGCTAAGTGTTTTAAATATTCTCAAGGACTAAAAGCATTTTTTCAAATATAGTTTTAGCATGCTGATTTATAAAATGGCAGTAGTTATTAACCCATATTAAATTAATATATCATGAAATATGGAATTATTAATACAGCTCAACTTAAGCATCTGTGGTTCACAGAAATTATGTGGATTTATGGGGATCTTTCCCCTTTCCAACTTCCCTAACTGCCTTTGATGAATGAGGCTGCCATATCTTTATCTTGACATAAGGAATAGCGTCTGTGCCAACACATATGGCTCTAAGTTTAAAAGTTAAATTATGTGTGTTTTCATGACAATGTCTAATACATAAATATTCTAAAAGTTCTGACCGGTGGAGATTTAGTGTGCAGTTTCACAAAGTGTGGAAAGGTGGCTTTAAATTTGAAATGTAATTTTTTTATTATTTATTTTATCTGTGGAATTACAATACAACTGTATCATTTCTCGCTTCCTGTTGCTCTCTCCAAGCCCTTCCATATATCCATCCTAACAGAAGAGCTAGAACTGTACATCATTAGTTTTATCCATTTAGACTATGTGTTAATTCTAATATATTTGAAACTAAGTGAGGGACATTCATGACTCAGGAAAAAGTAAGTYGAATAACTTTTTATGGTGAAACATCAAGATATTTGGTCATCTGGATATAAAACATTATTTGGCTTCTTGGGAATACATCAGAATGAGACAATCTGTTCCCAGTCACAGGAACTATGATAGACACATACTAAAAATGTGGGACCTTTATTTTTAGCAATGGCAAGAAAATGCATACACTGCAGTGGTCAGATTTTCAACAATTGCCCCTCCTAGTGATATGCTAACCACATGCACACACATCTCATTTTGTATAATAGATATTTTTTGCGGAAATTGACATGGAACAAAACTGCTAGTATAGTAAAATAAGAGAAAGTAAGAAAATTGTCCATACTGACTGTTCGGATGAGATTGACTAAGCTGAACTTGACTTATTTATTATGATTGTTGTCTCATTGTAGCACTCTTTAATGTAATATCAAAACCACTTATGCCCTTATCATCTTTTCAAGCTGTGCATCTTCTTCATGGCCAATTTTATTATTTTCTCTTATTTTTCTATATTAACAATTGAGTCCCATATCAGTTTCTGCCAAAAAATATCTAGTATATAAAATGAGATGATTGCTTKTGTGGTTGTTGTTGTTGTTGTTGCTAAATAATGATGAAAAATAACAGAAGCTCTAGAAATGTAGATCATTAGTTTTATCCTTGTAAATTAAAATGATTCTCTGCATGAACATCATAAATAAAAATCAAAATTAGAGGGAGCAAATGTTCACTTGCAAATTACTAATACTCGGAAGCTATTTAATTATCTGGAATTCTTTATGGTTTCATTATACTTTCATACCATGTATACTTTCATTTTAGAGTCATAATACATACTGTCAATAGCTCAACTTGAGCCCATACAGTTTCATTATTGTGGACCTGTATGTTTTGTGGTCTGCTTTGAAAAAGCATATAATAATAATAATATAAGATGATAGATTTTAGCATGACATTTTCCTACAAATATATAATGGAATTCTACTGTATTCAACCCTATTGCCCCCATCTGTGTTATACTGATTTAGTTCTCTTATTTTTTCCAACTATTCTTCATTTTTACACGTTTTTGTATTTTAATTAATTTCATAGGATTTTTCACAAGAACATGGGTTAAGAGTTGTTTACAGAAACTGGGCACCTTACCAAATTCTGCAACACTTAAGAAATCCCACACCTTTCTCCTTTAGACCATTCAACTATAAAAACCTCCAACCATTAGTGTAAATAATGAAAAGGATAGGACTTCATGAAACTCTCCCCCTTTTATGGAGGTTGTTAAATGCTCAATCTCATGCCAATCTTGCGCAGGTGATCACAGCTACTAGGAGTCCATGGGAAGAGAGTACAGTGACAGTGGATAGTAGATGAATGAGTAGCATACAGAGAATCCAGACATCTGGGATGACTTGGATGTTGTATTCTAAGGCTAAATTGTAAGGACCAGTGTTTATACCCAATTACCACACACATAGATCCCAAACCTAATATTCAACAGCTTGTTTTTCATGGGAAAAATATCGAAATACACTTTGTATCAATTTCT
This sequence comes from Apodemus speciosus, assembly GCA_002335545.1. Taxonomy (NCBI): domain Eukaryota; kingdom Metazoa; phylum Chordata; class Mammalia; order Rodentia; family Muridae; genus Apodemus; species Apodemus speciosus. Next base: position 33,027 of record BDUI01019597.1, read on the forward strand.
TCAGTTTTCAGAGTCAAAGGAAAGTGACGATCGACATTTTTTCACCATCATGCTTTTCTTTTAAACGAGGGATTTGTTCTAAAACCTGTTGAAATCCTAAACTCAGACCTAAATCTTTTCCYGTAATTCTATGTTATTTTATATCCTTTTTCAGCTCAGGGGAAGGTCCCAAGTCCTGACACTAATATGGATGGTATGGTGTGCTTACAAATAGGGCCCTAGCATAACTGCCTTACAAAAGGGCCCAATGAGCAGCTGAAAGAGTCAGATGCAGGTACCCAACTAATGGACAGAAGCTGGTGAACTCTAGGGTTGATTTAGGGAAAAGTTGGAAGAAGCTGAGGAGTATGATCCTATAGGAAGACCAGCAGTCTCAACTAACCTGGAACCCTGGTATCTCTCAAACACTGATCCACCAACCAGGCAGCATACACAAACTGATATGAGGTCCCCAACACATATACAAGAGAGGACTCTGGGGTCTGGACTCAGAGAAGATGCACCTAACCCTTGAGAGACTTGAGGTCCCAGGGAGTGGGGAAACCTGGGCGGGGGGATGGTGACATCCTCTTGGAGACTAGGGTAGGAAATGTGGGATGTGGAACAGTCAGAGGGTAGACTGGAAGTGGGATAAAGTCTGGACTGAAAAAATAGATTAAAGAATATATTTTTTAAAATATAATGCTTGACACAATTTTTTGTATATTTGGTGAAGTTGTGTGTTTCCCATTCCTTTCAATATTTATTTACTAGTATTTCCACAATTTTACAGTTACTACTAGGAAATGTTTGAATCTTAATTAAAGATATTTACTTCCTCTCACTGCTTTCTACCAATGTACTAAAATATCATGTCTCTTCTGCTTCTTGTAGGCAGTCATAGCAAGTTTCAAGTGAATTCTTGGAATAAACAGCATTTATACTTCATATTTCTGTACCAATATCATCTTATTTTCTGATCTTTCTTTAATGAATTAGTCCTGTTATTTCTGCTTTTCCATCTCTTGTGGCAATAATAACTCTCATAAGAATTATTCCAGTGGTCCATGTGTGCTTTTCTGTTTTCTTTATATGACAAATACATATAAAAACCAATATTTTTATGTTTGGATTGGCTAACTTATTTGGTACTAACTGATATCAACTGAATCTCATCATACAGATACCAACAACTGAATTTTAATGAGGTTTTCCAGTGAGTAAGCAGGAAGAAATTATTACTTCTGAGGTTAGTGCTTCATAATTCACCAAGGTCTCAAAAATCAAAGATAAGAAGACCTTTAGATCACCTTTGATAAGGTGTATTTGAGCAATTTTAACAACTTTCTTCTTTCTAAATATATCAATGATCCTCCTGTCACCCTAACAATTTTTCCAGCTGTCGAGTCTCTTAGATTTATATTCTTATTTTAAATGGCACCATGTGATAAAATAATTCCATATTTATGTTATATTTCACTTGTTTTCATCTAAATGGATTTGCTTTCATTTAGCATTTTCTATCTATCCTCACTATGCCTGCTGTGTGACTGTGGCTATTGTACATGAAACCACAGGGATAACAGACTTTATTTATGTAATGCACAAAACCCTTGACTAATTATTTGGCAATCAGCATCATACAATAGATAAGTAAGTTATTAATACTTCCTTGATGATAATTATGATGACAAAGCAATTACCTGAAGATTTTCCTACCATGCTGAGGATATTTACTAATGAGAATGAGACCTATGCATGCATGTGTGGTCTGTCAGAGGAGAGCAGAGTGTATGCATGCCAGATACCAGGCAACATCTCTCTAGAGTATAAAGGTGAAGCTAAACAAATAATTAAAGCTCTTCTTCAGAATCATTGTATTTGGAAACACTGTATTTGAAAATACTGTATTTGGAAATACTCTTAATAGCCCCTGAAAAATATTTCTATTTACTCTGCATATATCCTACATTGTTTGTGTGTGTGTGTGTGTATGCACGCGCGCGAGCTCGCGTGTGTCTGTGTGTGCCAAAATAATCCTAAAACATTACTAATAATATTTATATGCACTTTACTAATACATATCTACATGCACTAAAAATATATTTACTTTCTCTATTTATATCTTCTATCTTTCTCTATCTCTAATTGTAACTCTATCTCTTTATCTCTATATCTATCTAATCTATATCTATCTATTTTTATATGTATGTGTAATACATATATATGTATGTGTGTGTGTGTGTGTGTGTGTATACAGAAAATATCAAAACCATCAATATCAAAACCATCACAGCAATATGTATAGCTGTGAACAGATATAAAATTGTCCCTGGGATTTTTTTGGAGAATATCTGAGCTGAATATTATTTTTGTAATTTTTATATGCATCTAAGATAGATTGGAACATATATGCATATTTAAGGCCCTAAAATCAATTGATCATATTTTAAATCTGCCTACCACTCTGTGATCTAATATTTTTAGATATGTCAGTTTTATTGATCATCCCCCAAACCTTGGTATTTAAAGAGAGAAGTGCAGAAGTAAATGGTAGATGCTATTTTATAAGAAACTAAATTTTCAGTTTGTTCATAAGAAAAAAGAAACACATTTTTACCAACCTCACCAAGGGCAGAACATACAGGCCGAGCTTCTAAAAGCTTGTGCATTTCAGTTAAAGGGTATGTCATAAGTGCACTTTCTTGTTTGKTACATTTTGAAAATTCTTATGCTGAATAGATTTTTCTCTGCCATGGAAAGAACCTTCCAAATACACATTCTCAGAAAATTCTTAATGGTACTGCACATAAGCGAGAGTTCTCTGCTGAAACTCAAGGGAAGCTTGATTTATATTTCATCCTGCTCAGTAGCAAATAGTGCAGAGATATTTCATAATTACAAATGGACCAACACTCAACAAGTATCATTTTAGGGAAGCATGTGTACAAAGCCACTGATTTTTAGTTCTTTTATCCCTTGGTATCTTTTTGTTGGTGTTGTTTGTTTTGATCTTGATGTTTTTATTTTCCATAACATTAGGTCATACAGATATTTACAACCTAATTTTCTTTTTTTTTCAAGGAAGCTAAGTAGTTGTGTGAATTATCATCTTTTTTTCCTTTTTTTTATTGGATATATTCTTTATTTACATTTCATTTTCCTTTTTCTGGTTTTCCCACCCCAGATGTCCCATATGTCTTTTTCCCTCCCCCGGTTCCTAATTTTCTACATACTGTTTTCTGAGAGTTGGTAACAAACAATTCATCCAGTCCAATATAAAAGTCTATCATAAACCAACTGTCATGCCTCTGTCATGAACTAGCTAATAGCTAAGACAGTTTTCAATGTAAACGTAGAGACTTTTGTGCCTACTCTTGTTGCTGAATATTAACAAGTAGACCATCATACTAATTAATAAGCTTCATTTTCTATAGCTGGGCAAATAATCAGCTGTTATAACCCAATTCTACTGGTCTAGCTTACTACACATCCATGTTGAACTTTGCCTGCCATCTTGGTCTTGACTTGGCCTTCTCCTTCATCCTTGTTTTTTGTGGTGACTTCCCAGGTTCCCACCTAAGACTCTTTCCCTCTCTTTGTGCACAGAAGTCCCACCTTTTCCTCTCCTCGACAGCTATAGGCTGTTCAGCTCTTTATTGACCAATCAYAATGTGGTAGAGAACAACATTTTGCAAAGCACTGAGTCAGGAGATGTTTCACAATAGTGACAATACCAAAATTTGGACTGCAACCATGGGTATAGATATCAGCATTCAAATGCACACACCACAAAAACATCCCCCAAGATTTCTCTAAGAGAAGTTAAAGAAACACCTGATGTAGGTATTTCAGGTAGACCTTTAACAAGGTCTTTTCCATGTTTTTCTACTAAAATTTGGCTATATATAATCTTGCTGTGATATCTTTTTATCTATTAGAAAAGTACCTGCACAAAAAATCATCTTTCATATGTTTTCATACACTGTTAATTAAATACATATAAGATATGAACATATTGAGCATAGCATTTTAACGGATAAAATGCAATCATGGAAGAGTCAATATGGCACTTGATTCCAAGACTTATAACCTGAATTTTGTCTCTAGGACCCATATAGTGGAAAGAAAGTTCTTACATTTACAAGTGAACATATAAAATAAATAAATATAAATAAAATCAAAATAATATATACTTAAAATGAATTATACTATAAGCTATCATAAAAACTACTTTGTGTTTATTAGCATATGGACTGACTTCAGAACTCAATCTTATTTAGGATTTACTTCCTTAGGCAACAAGACATTTTCAATAACAAGAACATAATGTACAGGGAAAAGGCTTGATTTAGGGAAAGATGATTTACTTTATAAAAGCTTACTATCTCTTATAGCTAACAAGCACACTGAGGGAAAAGGTGAGAAAAATGGTAAGATCTTAGAATCTACCACTGATCCAATGTTTCACAAAGGCAGGAAGAAAACAACAGCATGTGAAATATGAGGAAAGGGCAGCATAAATTGTGGTGCTGGAGTCAAAAGGAAAACAGCTTCAGAATAGAGCATCTACTCAGACCCAGGTGCTCTTAACTCTGGTGTTGTCTTTGCCTTTTATTAGTACATCCCTAACTTGGTAAGTCAATGACCTAGAGTGTTTTCTTAATTACAGAAACAGATACAACTAAATAGCACATCACCTTTAGCATACATATTTTAAATTGCCATTCAATCAAAGCTAGAAGTTAAAATAATAATTCCCTTGAAGCATATCTAAATAACTTCTAATCTTAAATCATCCACAATCACCAAAAGGTTTGTTCAGTTCATGTTTTCAAGCATAATGGTTGTAAATTTACCTTTAGCTTAAAAATATAACAAAAATATTATCATCTTGAGTTCTCTCACCTAACACCAACTCCATGCAAAAGTAGCATGCCATTTGTTATAGACTGTTTGATAAATCTAAAATCATGCCTTCTGATTTTATCAGTGATTACAGATCAGCACAGAAGCATGGATTGTTTAATCTAGAGATCAAGAAAACTATCTGTGAATATGCATTTTTATTTTTGTTTGAAGACATAACAAAACTTCCACTTTAAGGAAAATTTTTGTTTGTTTTTTAAGAGATAAATACATCCTTAATTTCTTAAGTAAATAAGAGAGACAATGAAATAAGGAATGTGACTGTGAAGAAAGTTTTTGAGAAAAGGAAGTCAGGCTTTTGATCTGCCTGGTAGACAATGACTGTATTTGGAAAAAATCACAGAAGACTTTTCAGTCATCCATAAATACAGGATACAGTGATTAAAGGATTTATTTGTCACAGTAAACAACATGAGGTTAAAATTAAATACCTGACCATTTCCATATGTAGTAGCAGATGCCTTGGGATCTCAACACTTGGGAAGCAGAGGTAGAAAGATCATGAGTCCAAGGCTACGCTAGGCTTCATAATAAAACAATATCTCAAAAACATTTTTTAAAAATTCAAAATGCAAACAACTTGGGCATATAATTTAGGAATCRCCAAGTTCAAGCTCCAAGMTGTTGTYGAAGGAAATAGTCTCCAGYYTTTCCTAAAGGGGAAAAGCTTTTTCCTGGAGAAAATGGCCTCCACTCTCAGGTGTAGCTGCAGGTGCCTTCTTGTGCCTATGRMTMAGGGTAGCATRTCTTTATTTACTTATGCCCTGATACTTGGATGTATCTTTCTCATATTCCATAATCTGTCTGWGCTGAMATTACTTGTAATTGTATGAGATTAATTTTCTTTCATTGTATTTTTTATTTTAATAGAATTATTAGACTTTTGAATGTTTTATCAAAAAAGAAATTACAGTGAATATGTTAATGTTAGACAACAGAACTGATACATAGATTCTACCACCAATT
>BDUI01019598.1:0-10586 GCA_002335545.1 Apodemus speciosus
TGTGTGTATTCATGTATTTGGGGGGGTGACCTGATTACTGTTTTCTTTTGAACAAGACTCTGTGTCAAGGTGACAAGGAGTAGATTGTAATGCCAATTCTCAGTTGTCAAGTTGACTATTTCTGGAATGAACTATGATCCAGAAATTGAAGGCATACCTGATCTAGATCTTGAGGCAGGAAGGAATCATGCCCTTTCTCCAAACCTTAAGGCTTAAAGACATACTTTTGATCCAGATCTTGAGGTGGAATGACACATGTTTTTGATCTGGATCAATACATGACTTTAATCCATATCTTGAAGGCTAATATCCATGAAGTTTAGGAGTGGTGTTAAATTCCTTATATTCCCAGAACTTGGCGAGCAGGGGCATGCAGATCTCTGAGTTCAAGGTCTGTGTACAGAGCAAGTTCCAGGACATCCAAGCTTAGGCAGTGAAGAAATCATTGAAAACAGAAATCTGGTGAAGATATAATTGAATGAGKGGGGTTATATTCYAGCCCCAGCAAGGAACAGAACTTGGCAGCTTTGGCCACATGGTTCTGGTTTTAGAAGCGGGAATGAGTTTCCTTTACAACTAAAGAAATCCTYTCAGGTCATGAATGTGTCAAGGGTAGACCTGCATGGAGGTCCAAAAAGGCCATTGTCTGGAGCAAATAAASTTGTACCTTGTGGTAGACAGGGTAATATGTAAAACTCMCCCAGGTAGTACTAGTTTTGAAGGCATGAAAAGGTTATGGAGAGAAGCTGAGGCTTGGCCCTTTGAGAGGTCAGGGAGGCATTAGTAAAGACACAACTTTAGTGGCAGTTGTAGGCCTAAGATGGAAAGGGTCATGCACAGAAGTTGAAACTTGGTACTATGAAGAGAGCTTAAGAGTAGCTATTATTAAAAGTGCAACCTAGTTGCAGCAGAAGACCCCATCATTATGGATATGCCAATTCCATGGGATGACCACCCAGAACAGGAACAGCAGAAGCTATGTTCCAGAACCTGTAAAAGTGAGATGTGAATTCCCTTGGTTACCCCAAGAAGATAGAGATGCCAGAGACCTGCAATACCTRGTGAGGATGGCTGCTAACATGGAATGGAATCAACCCAAAAGAAAGAAGTATGTTACAATCAAAGATGAAATGAGTTGGAGATCTGAAGAGCACATACATATTAGATGTGGAGAAGCACAGTGTGGAGTTTGTGCAGTTGGTTTTCAGTCTTACATTACTYCAGTATTTTCTCACTGTGCCCCATTCCCTACATTTTAGAATTGGAATGTATATCCTGTGCCATAGTATATTGGAAATCTCTGATGTACTTTTTGATTTTGATTTTATATGTGATTACAGTTAAGAGRTCCCATGAATCTCCTTGAACATTGGACTTTTAAACATTGTTGATACTGTGATAGACTAGGGGGACTTTTGAAGTTAGACTAATTGCACTATGCATATGTAATGGCTATGAGATTATGGGGGCTAGGGAATGGACTGTGATTGTTTGAATAAGTTTGAACCCCATAGACTCATGTGTGTGAATGCTTATTCTGTGGGGAGTGGCACTCTTAGGAGATATGGCCATACCGAAGGAGATATTGCCTTGTTAAAGGAAGTTTGTCAGTGAGGAGGTAGGCTATGAGGTCTTGAATGCTGAAGCTATATACACAGTGAAAAAAATCCAGTGCCCTTCAGTTATATGCAGATCAGAATGTAGAATACTTGACTCCTCTAGTATCATGTCTGCCTAACCCTAGCCCTAACCCTAACCCTAGACCTAATCCCCTAACCCTAACCCCAAGAGCCCTGTCTCTTCTGCAATTCAATTTCGAAACCAGGCTGGCCTTGGACTCAGAGAGACCCTCTTGCCTCTGCCTCCTGAGTTCTGGGTTTAAAGACATATAAAACCATTATGCTAAGGATATATTTTAGTCCACTACTTGATTCAACAAACCTGATTCAATTCCATGGGTCTCATTTAATTATTATTGCTTTCTGACAATTCTGAAAAGCACTTAGTATTTTCCCTCTGCCCTTTAAAATCATCTTAGGGAATAATATCAAGAGATAATGGGACTTGGGAAATACTTGTGGCAAATGCCATGAAACATAGAGTAAGACAGACTTAGAAATCAGTGATGATACTCTGTAACTGCTGGAGCATCTCAGAGTAAACCTATCTTTGTGGAAGTACTTCAGTACACTCAAAAAAGTACCAGCATAGGCTGACATCAACTTTGTGTATTACAGGTGCTTCTCTTGATAAGGAGCTAAGCAGGGTTGTTGAAGACCAATGTCCACATGATTAAAGTAAAATCTAAACTTATTTATAATTAGTGGTAGCATAATTTAGCATATTTCAATTATTNTGCCCAAATGTTACTGTTGTATTTTCAAAACTGAAGAACAGAATTATATATAATTTTGGAAAATTACAGAATAAACTCTTCTCTTTACCCTAAAAGAATGATGGATTGTTTACCCTTCACTGCCATTACTTCTAAAATGTCCTTAACAATAAACTTAACTTTGCATATGGTTAAATAATTTTAATGCATATTCACACCCCATATGTTTTTTATTTTAATCTTGTTTTGGCTGTAGAGCAAATCTAGGGCCTCCTGAATTTATGCAAATGTCTGACAATGAGCTACTTCTCCACTCTGCTCCTAGTTGTAAACATCATATGTCCTCAGATTTATCTCTTTAACATTCTACTTAGGTAAATATCTTTTTCTTCAAAGTTTTTCTCATTGCAAGGTGGACATCTTTATTCCTTATACTATAGATAAAAGGATTCAGCATTGGGCCCAAAATGGTATAAAATATGGTAGAAACTTTATCTTCATCCACAGATGCACTAGAAGGCTTAAGATACATGAAGGCTGCAGCTCCAAAGAAAAGAGAAACAGCTATGACATGGGAGGCACACGTACTAAAGGCTTTTGACCTACCCTCTGCAGAATGGATGCTGAGGATGTTGGAAAGGATTAAGGTAWAAGAAACAAAGAGAGTCAGGCTGGGCACTGTTATATTGACACCAACAACAATGAAAACTACCAGCTCATTGATGGAGGTGCTTGTGCAGGAGAGTTTAAGGAGAGGACGTACATCACATATGTAGTTATTGATGATGTTGCCGTCACAGAAGGTGAGTCTCAGCATGCAAACTATGTGGGACATGGCACCTACAAAGCCCATCACATACACACCCATCATCATCAAGAAGCAGACCTTATGAGACATGGTAATCTGGTAAAGCAGGGGCTTACAGATGGCAGCATATCTGTCATAGGCCATTGCTGTCAAAATGTAACATTCATCAATAACAAAGAAGGCAAAGAAAAAGAGTTGAGTCATGCACTCAGCATGAGAGATGATGTTCTGCTTCACAAAACCCACCAGCATTCTGGGGATTATGACAGAGGAGTAGCAGAGATCTGTGAAAGAAAGGTTACAGAGAAAGTAGTACATGGGGGTGTGCAGGTGAAGATTCAAAACAATCAGAACAATCAAGCCCAGGTTCCCCATCACAGAGACCACATAGATTCCTAAGAAGAGGAAGAAGAGAGGCATCTGGAGCTCTGGTTGCTGTGTCAAGCCCAGCAGGATAAATTCTTTCACTGAAGAGACATTTCCTAAAACCATTTTCCCTTGGTCATCATATCTGTAAGAACAGTAAAAATTGTAACATTAAAATGAAATCGCAGCACACATCAACATACCACATTAACATGAGATTAAGAACCAAAATAGAAGGATACATTCAAGCTCACAACTCTCTGTGCCTTTTTATGAGAGTTACAAATAACCATAAATATATTGAAGCCATTTCTTGGGAATCATACTCAGGGAAGCAATGACAATTATTGCCTTTGTAGCATCTCGGTCCTCCTTCTAACTTGACCATCCATCTCCTGCTTCAGGTTCAGTTTCCAAAAAAGACAAGGCACATACATCCCAGGCTCACTGTGTTGCTCAGTTGTAATTAGTGGRAAGAAGATCATGCACACATCCAATCCAATACTTACCTTTGTACATCGAGACTGGACAAGTGACTTTACTGACTCTTCTATGCTCTCACGGGAGGGCAAGTCCAAATGGCATGGATGAGCTATAAAGGTGAATAGTACAGAAAAAAATTATTTTCTGTTGTTTGTCTCTTTGGAGATTAGGAAAATTAATTTTGGATTGGAAAATCCAGAGCCCTAATTCTTTTGTATTTTGAGGAGCCATGAGTTCTGAATCATGATTTCTGGTGGTACCTTTTCCTACAATGCCATCTTTATAATAGTGGTTGGTAAATAGCATCTACTGATGTCACAGGGGCCAYCTCGTAATGACCCAAGAGAATTTTATGAATTGTAATCTCAGAGACCTGACTAAAAATTGAAAGGCTTATGTTTCCCAAGTATTTTCCCAAGAGATCAGACTTTGTTGCTATGGTGCTTACAAATTAGYTCAATAGTAATGACTTTCCCTCATTTAGAGGTAGACAATTTTCTTTTGTTTCATAGTTTGAGATTTTTATACACTTATTCAATGTATTCTGATGAAGTTTATCCCTGATCTTTTTCCCTACAATTTCTCCACCATCCTCCTGACACTACTGCCTCCCCAATTCCTTTTATTTTTTTCAAAAAAAATTTTTTTTGGATTTGGTTTCTTCGAGACAGGGTTTCTCTGTATAGTCTTGGCTGTCCTGGAACTCACTCTGAGACCAGACTGGCCTCAAACTCAGAAATCTGCCTGCCTCTGCCTCCCAGAGTGCTGGGATTAGAGTCGTGCGCNAATATATCAACAACTACATACTCTATTTCAAAGTGTTGTATCCCTTCATATAGAAATTAATATAAATTTTACAATATGAATGGTCCTCTATTTCTTACAGTACAGAGATGAATATATAGGTATGTGTGTATGTGTCTATGTGTATGTCTGTGTACATGTGTGTATTTCTGTGCAATCCTATTATTCCTGGCTAGGCAAAATAACATGAAGTTGCATATGTTCTCTTCAATGCTTCAAAAACTAGATATCTTAGTTAGGGTTTCATTGCTGTGAAGAAATACAATGACCAGGGCAATCCTTATAAAAGCAAACATGAAATGTGGGCTGACTTACAAGTTCAGAGATTCAGTCTGTGATCATCATGCAGCAGCATKCAGGCAGACTTGGTGCTGAAAGAGCCAAGAGTACTATATCTTCATCTACAGGCAGCCAAGAGGGGATAATCTTCCAAAGGCAGACAGGAAGAGGATCTAAACCACACAGGCCAAGCTTGAGCTTCTATGAGATCTCAAAGATCTTTACAGTGACACCTTCTCTAAAAAGGCTATTCATCTCAAATTTGGCCACAAATCCTAATATTGTCACTTCCCATGACCCAATCATATTCAAACCACTACAATCCACATGCTGGCACCCATACGCTTATTCAAACAAGTTTATGGGGCCATACTTAGCCATAGAATAATGCAAAATGCATTCAGTACAATTTCAAAAGCCCGCATATTATATCACAGCAATGTTTAAAAGTCCAAAGTTCAAAGACTCTTCTAAGATTCATGCAATCTCTTAACAACAATCCTCTATAAAATCAAAATTAAAAAAAATATTACTTACTTCCAACATCATAGTAATATGTGTTACTATTCTAAAACTTCATAGAAGAAATACTAGACCAAAGAAAGATCAAAAGCCATCTCAGCAAACTCCAATTCTTCATCCCATGTCTGACATCCAACTCCTTTCATCTTTGTTGACTACAACACAGTTATTTCTCTTGGGCTGGTTCTACTCCCTGTTAACAGCTTTCCTCTATAGGTATCCCAGAGCTCTGGCATCTCTAACATCTTGGGATCGTTAAGACAATTTAAAGTATACAGTTTCTTGTTCCAATGTCTAGAATCCACACATGATCTTCTGGGATCCTCCAATGAATTGGGTCACTTCTCCAGCTATGCCTTATGTAGCAACATAGGATCTGGCTAAATCTACTCCACCAGTACTGCTGTTCTTGGTGGTCATCCCTTGGTACTTACATCTCTAATATGGTGAGGTCTTCTGCCACAACAGGGCTGCACTTTCACAAATAGCCTCTCATAGATTCTCTTTATAGTGCCAAACTTCAACTTCTTTGAATGACTCCTTCAGTCTTGGACCATCAACTGACACTAAGGCTTTACCAATGGCCTCTCCTGGCCTTTCACAGTACYAAACCCCTTCATGCCTTCAAAATCAGTACCACACTACCAATGCCAGGTGCCAAAATGATGTCTATCTCTGAAACATAGCTTCTTTGTACTCAGAAAAGACTTTCCAGAAAATTTCACCTCAGTGATGCTAGTCTCTTCTTAATCACCACTAATTTCTTAGCTCCAGCTAACCAATATCAATTTTCCCAGGAACCCCTTCTATTCTTGACTCTAAAGCCAGAGCTACATGTCAAAAGCGGCCAAATTTTGTTGCTTTCCGAGGATGGAACATGGCCCCCATTTTATTATATCTTCACCAGTTTTCTGTTTTCAATGATTTCTTTTCCTCCCTAAGCTTACCTGTCATGGAACTTGCTCTGTAGAGTGACTTTGCATGACTCTGTCTCCTTAGTACAGGGATTAAAGACATGTACCACCATACCTGAAGCAATGTTTTTCTTTGTCTGAAATTTGTTCTATACCAGACTGGTCTTGAACTCAGAGATTTGTTTTACCTCTGTCTCCCAGGACTTTTAGTCATGCCTGAACTTAAGATTTTTTTAATTCCTTTCCACAAGGTCTTAAGAAGCTCTGTATTATAGTCCATTGAAGATTTATTCAAATTGACCAGCAAGCATAGCCATCAAAGTCAACCCCTTGTCAATCTGACATACAATCATATCTTCATCTGCCCAACCAAAAACAATAACCAGGTCATAATAACACCTAAGATGATATAAATATTCCTTGTTCAACTGCAAATTCATAAACAATAAGCTTACCTAGGTGAGATCTTACACCAAGGTCACTAATCCCTTAATTCCATTTAATATCCTTAAACACAGGATATAGTTCCATTCTACTTCCTAGCACACCTTTAATCTTTGAACTGTACCTTTTGTATTTTACCTTGATCAGTTTGTAGTACACAATCAAAATTCTCTTCATAAGGGGTAACCAATGGACACAGTCTATGATAGGCTTTTTTGAGACTTCCTTTGTTAATGCAATTAATCTGCATCACTTCACCTAAGCTTCAGGCAGACTCATCAGACAAGGGTAAAAAGGAGCCAGATTCATCCACAAAATACTACTAGAATGATCTCTAGAAAGCATAATAAAATTCTTCTCCTCTAAAACATCCTAAGACAATTCTCCAAGTTCATATCGCCCTCATTACAACTTTCTTCTGCACTCTTGCTATGCAAGTATGACCCTTCAAGCCCCACTTAAAGCATTTCCATGCTTTATTTCCTAATTCGAAATTCTAAAACTCACATACCTCCAAACAAAAGCATGGACAAGCTTATATAAGCAATACCCCAGTACCTGGTATCAACTTTTGTCTTAGTTAGTATTTAATTGCTGTAAAGACATACCNTTTTTTTGGATTTGGTTTCTTCGAGACAGGGTTTCTCTGTATAGTCTTGGCTGTCCTGGAACTCACTCTGAGACCAGACTGGCCTCAAACTCAGAAATCTGCCTGCCTCTGCCTCCCAGAGTGCTGGGATTAGAGTCGTGCGCCACGACGCCTGGCTATTTTTCAAATTTTTAACACTGTATCTATTCAGTATTAGTGTGTGTGTTTGTGTGTGTGTGTATGTATAAATGTATGTATGCATGCATGTATGTATGTGTGTATGTGTGAGGATAATCTACTTGAGAGTAGGTGGCCTGACAGGGATGCATGCTTGAAATGTCTGGGATTTCTCAAAGTATTCATTAATTGCCAATACTTACTCAGCTACAGGTTGAATTCATGACYATATCTGCCCTTCATTCTTGGATCTTATCAGGCTTGGTTTTACTCAGGACTTATGCCGACAATTGTTACCACTGTGAGTTCCTAGACAATAACATGAAAATATTGTTTTAATGTAGTCATGTATTACCTCTGATTCTTACTATCTTTCCACCCSTATTTCCYAAATGATTCCTGAGACTTGGGTGAAARTGTATGATGTGGAGTTCCCTTTGAATACTGAGCATTMACCATCTCTTATTCTTTCCCTATTGACTAGCTATTGACATCTGGATGTCAATTTATTACTAAGTAAAGTATCTCTGATGAARGCTGAGAGATGCACTAATYTATCAGTATAATGGAAAAGCTTTAGRAATMAAGTTAATACTATATCCATAATAGGTAACAACCATAGACACTTCCCTATGACCTTTTAGCCTCATCTRGCTTCAGCAGTTTCCCCCAATAAGCATGGTTGGAATGAATTTTGTCTGTGGARCAAACCTGAAATCCAATCCAAATGTTGTTGGTTACCCCTATATTTATGCCAACATTGTACCAGTAGGTATGTCCTACCAGTTCATCATTAATGTATCTGTCAGGATACACAGATGCACACAGGCTGTACACAGATATTTGTATCATAATGAGAAACATTTTTTAAATGTATAATTAGGTCAAAGAAAATTTAAATTTAAATTTTGAGATTCTGACTGTGATAATAGTAGTCAATGCTTTACCAAGACKAGACTACTAGCTTAGCAGAATTACATTGATTAATATATTAAAAATATTAATATGTAGCAATTGTAAGTTTATTTACTTATTTTTATATTCTAACCATTTCCCCCACTGTCCGGAGCCATAATGGGACAAGTTAATATACTAGCGGGCGGGTGATCATCCTGAAATGCCTGCTTCGGATTATTATATAATCTGCAACAGGTGAGCCTGCATTCAGCAAGGCTGTGTGGGACTAATTTTAGGAAAGATTCCTGCTATTAATATGTTTCCTGTTATTATTAAACATATATAATAATCAATAAATAATAGCACACCCCTTTGGAGAAGATCTCTGCAGATCCACAAAGATGTACTCTCTTATAGTGATGCTATGTAGAGAAATAGGTGACTTAAGTATTAATGATGATCCTATAAGAATTCCTAAAATTATATCTGTGATTACTAAGTTCTTTTATAATGGGACTGCTACTAGGATCTTTTTCTGAATGTCAAAATTGCAATCAGAATTCTACCAGTCTCTCAAGTGTCACAAGTTAATTGCTCTTAGATGGCAACCAGACTTTCTCCTACTCAGAGCACATTCCAAGAAGTTGTAAAACAATTAACCAAAGGTCATAAAAAAAGAACTAGGATTTATTATAGGTGTTAGGACAGAAGATAAAATATTGACTGGGTTTATCTATATAAAACTTCACTTATAACTTAGTTATGGTTTYAAACTTTCTATCTGTAGAGAGAACAAATGATAGATAGATAATTACTCCTAATGGATACGCATGTAAACATTCTCTGTTGTAAACTTCTATTTCAATTTATGACTTGGTATTTTGTGTGAACTTGTGATGAACTTTATGACATGTGATCATGTGTTTTGAAAGANTGACAAAACAACTACTATTATTAAGGTTAACATTTAATTGGAGCTGGCTCACTGCTTCAGAGGTTCAGCCCATGATAATCATGGTGGGATGCATGGTAGCATGCAACAGGTTTAGTGCTGGAGAATCCAGGAGTTCTACATCTTGATCCACAGGCAGTCAGAATGGGAAGGTCTTTGGGGCACCCAGAAAGAGGGTCTGCATCACACTGGCCAGACATGAAAATATATATGAGACCATAAAGTCCTCTCTCCACAGTGACACACTTCCTCTAGCAAGGCTACACCTCATCCAATTTAAGCAGTTCCTCCTGTGCAACAAAAGAAAAGTGAAGTCCTTCAATTTCTTTACATGTTTCTACCTGTTAATGGAATACATTTCTCCAAAAATTCATCAGAGGATCCATCAGTGACATCTTTACATCATCCATGATCCATATACTATAGATTATAAGGTTGAGCATGGGTATCACATTAGTGTTAAAAAACAGAAAAAAATCCTTGATCTATAGATCCATATGAATGTTTAAAACACTTGARTGCTGCAGACCCAAAGAAAACACAAATTGCAGCAATATGAAAGTTCCAGGTACTGAAGATTTTTTATATTCTTTGCATGGGTTTAATATTTAGAATGTTTACAAGGATGTAAACATTGGAAATAAGGATGGTAAAGCTGGGGACTGGGATGTAATACTCACATCTATCAGAACTACTATCTTTTGACATAGGTTGTAGCTCAAGAAAGTTGAAGAAGGGGCAGAATATCAAACAATTAATGGTTGATGACATGTCCTTATAGAAGGTCGGCCTGAGCACGCAGCCTGTGTAGACAGATGCCCTAGCAAACCTCATCACATTGGAAACAAAAGACAGAATAAAAAGGAGAAAAAAAGAAATAAACCTGAAGGCAGGTAGCAACTTAATGGACCAATGAACTGAAGATGGCTACATAAAATCATAGGCCATTGAGGTCAACAACATGTAGTATGAAAAGATGATGAGAGAGAGAGAGAGAGAGAGAGAGAGAGAGAGAG
>BDUI01019603.1:17672-27681 GCA_002335545.1 Apodemus speciosus
CTCGCTCGCCTGTCCAGGCTTGGAAACAGGGAGCTGTTACACTGGCCCGGTCTCAGAAACTTTCTAGCTCAGTACATGGATAAACCCACAGCAAGTGAACCAGGACCCAGACACAAGTGCCGTCACCAGCTATAGCTTAACCATTGCACAAAYTGGAGGGTGCAGCTGGGCTGGCTTCCTCTCCACAGTACCTCAGAGGTTCTGTGTCAGGAGGCCCGACTGACACCACAGTATTCAAAGGCCTGGGCTCACTGAAAGGAGATCAGAGAGGGGAGGAGAGGGGAGGAGAGGGAAGCAGCCGGACATGCCTCAGGCCACTCAAGAGTCTGAGGGTGAACTACTCGCTGTTTTCCCCAGGGCATAATGGTGCATGCCTTTAATCCAAGGGCTCGGGAGGCAGAGATACTCTAGAGTTCAAGGCCAGCCTGGTCTACAGAATGAGTTCCAGGACACGGAGAAACTTTGTCTTAAAATTAAAAAAACAAAAAACAACTCAATGTGCAAACCAATTCCAAAAGCAAAGGGAAGGAAGCAGCGCTGCGTCTGCTGCCRAGCCCTGAGGAGCAGGCCCACGTCCTAGGCAAGGGGGTGCCGGTTTCACAGGTGAGCGAAGGTAGTCAGACAGCTCAGGCCTCTTGGCCTGGAGCCAGAGCACTGTGACACTGAGACAGAGACTGGCCTCCACGCCCACACGTTAGCAGAGGTCACTGGCCAACAGTATCCAGTCTAACATTCACTTCCTGTAGCAGCCTGCCGGCTCAGAGAATCAATCAGCAACAGTCTTCTCCCAGGAGGGGGTGGGGGTGGGGGGGCGCAGTTCCACCACCAATCTGTCTCCTGGGATTACAACCAGAGTCTCACWCACCACTGACAGGTGATTTCTTAAAAACACTAAGGCTTTTTGGAGGCAGTGTCTCTGGTTGATGGCTTCCTGGCCCCTTTAGAAGAGTCCACAGGGCGCCATCACCTATGGTCTGTTCATTAATGGTTCGCAGATGTCTCCAGCTGCTGCCTCTGCACGATCCTGGCTGGTTTCATGTAACCAGCGACTAATCCCTCCACTTTGTCAACTGGCAGCTACACACATAATTAGGGGCAGTCCCAAGATGTCTCCAATGGACAGCATGTATGCTGTTCACATCCACTTCGATGGAACGGGAGACAAGAAGACTCGGCTCAAAGGCCAGACAATTCACCCAGAGTGTCCCTGTATGCCAAACCTGGAAGAAAACTGTTTGGAAAAAGGTCTGCATGTGCACTGGMGGAGAGAAGTCAGCTCCTTTTGTAGCAGGGGCAGCGACTGATGAGAACCACTACATTCCACATGATATTTACCCCAATAAAGTACCTGCACAGCTTTCAAAGGTGGGGGTGGGAATATGACAGATCAGCTCCCATCAGCCAACAGCACAAATAGTCCCAAAGCAGCAATATCTGAAGAATGGTGGGGAAAGTCTCCATCGACCCAAGCATTTTACCTACAAGTAGAAGAGGGCTGTTTCTTGATTTAGGTCTAAAGGAAGGCTTGAAAGAAACTCAATACTTGTGCATCATTAAGCCTTGGGTGGGCTGGAAGACAGCTCAGAGGTAAAGCTGCTTTCCCAAGCCACATGAAGCCCTGGGTTCAAGTCCCAACACAGCAAAAAGAAAAACAACAACAACAACAACAACAAGAAGAAGGACTTGTAGCTATTTTAAAACATTTTTAAACTTTTAACTCACACCCACACTTGCACACACGTGCACGACGTGTACCGATCAGTCGAGGCCTCACTATGCAACCTGCCATGCATATCTTTGTGCAGGGTCATTCCGAATCCTCCCGACCAGCTACTTCGAGTATACGGTCACCTGCAGCTGCCCGCTGGGCTGTGGAACACGGCGCCCCAGGCAGATGCACCTCTGCACAGGGTTTCTCCCACTTCCCAGGCCCATGTGTGAAGGACAACTGTACCCAACTTCTGAGCATTGCTGTCTGCTTGTCCCCACTCAAAGGCTAGGTGCCACACTCAACTGTCAATCACGGGTACAGAACAGCAGACAACAGAATCCCCACACCCTCCACTGTATGAACAAAGTGACTCTGCTGATGGCTACCTATGATGCAATGCTTTCCCAAAGTGTGACGTGCTTGCAAATTTAAACTAAGACCTGGTACTCCTCTCTTCTGGTTTATATCATGACCTAGAGGGCAAAAAGATGATCCCCACCCCCAAAAAAGACACTTTCTGCCTTCACTGTTCAAGATAAGGTAGCCTGGCAAATCTGTCAGAAGTAAGACAGTAAAGGTGTCACGCTTACACCTGTCATCTCCTAGCAGCGGGGTCTGGACAAGTCTGTTACCTTCCTAATCCTTAATTCTCTCATCTGTTAAATACAAATAACCGTGCTATCTCCAGTGCAGGGTTCCTGGACGGCTAAGAAGCACCTGTAGAGAAACCCAAACCATCTAAAACCGTGTCCAAGGAGAGGCAGGGATCACAAAGACCCTCTCTCTTCCAGCTGATCTGGTCCCGGTGCCAGGCTCCGAGGTTTCTAAAGCCATGCCTGCCCTCTGCTCATCAGTTAGCATTACCTGAAGGTGTACGAGTAAAGAGCCCCCAGCAAGGGCTTGCAAAGCCAGTCACAAAGGTAATCYCTTTGGTTCTTCATGAAACCAAAGCACTCTCTCTACGAGGACCTGGTACCCGCCCCCCARACAAGGTTCCTCTGAGCTGGGACATACCTTGACAGCAAGCCCCACCCGCAGAGGCTTGGAGTCCCTCCCCCATCCTCTAATGAATGCTGAGGGCAGGGTTTCCAGGGAAACTGTCAGGGGAAGGAGTCGAACACCCATGAATGCGCAGAAAGAGGTGGAYGGGACAACCCTGGACATTACTGCTGAGTACGATCAGGCTACCGCCTGAAGCAGCCCTGTGACGTCACGACAGCTCCCACTAAGCCAGAAGCAGCCCTGTGACRTCACGACAGCTCCCACTAAGCCAGAAGCAGCAGGCTCCATCCACCTCACAGCCTAGGAGACATCAGTAAAACTATAGCTATAGCTTTGTGTGTGTCTGTACACATATTTGTACACGTGCATGTACACAAATGTAAGTATGCGAGCTAGGAGACAACCTTTCTTATTTTATTATTTAGATAAAGCCCTCACTGGCCTAAGACTGACTAAATAGGATCTGCCTGCCTCGACCTCCTTGCTGGGACTTAGCACACAGCCAAGGTCACTGCCTTGAGTGCTCCACAAGCCCATGCGCCCTGTCCTAAGACCCTGGCTTCTCTTGGTGACATTTCTAGTTATTCGACATCYGGGGCGGTACCACTGAGCTACAGAGCAAGCGRWCGGTACCCGGGCGCCCGACGGACGGTGAGTGAGAGGGTCTGCATTCAGATTTGGACCCATCAAACCTGTGCGCATGGCCTGGGGCAGGCCTCTAAGCTCCAAGCTAAAGACTTCCCTAGAAACCAAGGGTAAGAACGGCCCTGCTCTGCGCTTTTAAGAGGAAACGGGGTGACTAATACATACCTGGGACATTCAATGTTCAGTGACCTTTACACGTGAGTCAACAGGAAACAGAAAGGCAAAGAAAAGATTAAAAAGTCTCACATTTCACACCGAGGGCCTCTGGCCACCTCTCGGAAACCATGCTGGACTCTCCACCACAGCATGTCCRAGGCTGTGCCCAGGAGACCCGGAGATCCATGAGCCTGGATCAAAGGGGATGGGCCGGCTTCCCGACTTGGACTCTACGTCCACAGCTACCTGTAAGAATGGAACCACAGGGAGGCAGGAGCAAGAACCAATCTCCACAGACCCCAACACTCAGGTTCTCAGAGTGGCACTTTCCATCCCAAGGCAGATAGACTCTCAGCCAGATATGTATGCCCTCGCCCGGCCGCTTTCACTGGTGGTAAACAACCTTAGTTAGGGATATAGCTCACCTGTCACAGGCCAGCAGTCACAAGGCCCTGAGCTAGACCCCCAGTGTTGACCCCTCAAAACTTGACAATCACATAGTTTTCTGTAAAATGCTGCAGGCCTCTGAGAGCCGGAGAGGAGAGACAGAAGGAAAGGCTGAGGCCTATCATCTCTTCACTGTACATTCCTAACATACAGATAAAYATGGCTGTCAGGGCTACCTGCAACCCCACAGAGAACTGGGACACACAAAGAACCCCTCCRAGGCYRGAGCTACACCCAGAACTCCATCGAGCTCTGAGGTACATACRACCCCACCRAGCAATGGAAAACACACTTTCCCAAGCAGCACAGGAGTAAATTCCAAGAAAGAGAATACACAGTGTGCCTCAACTGCTTCTGCCTCTCGGCCCTGTGAATGTCTGAGCTGCCTGGGTACCCTCTGCAGAGTGAGGGTTGGTGTGAAGAAGGGGACCCTACACCAGGGGACAAGTCACAAGGGCAGCGGATCCTCCCACCAGCACAGAGAAACCAGATAAACTGCTACCCAGGGGCCTCAGCAAAGCCAGCTTCAAAACTCACCCATGACACAAAGAGAAAAAAAATCTTTGCTCCACTTTGCCAAGTTTGTTTGATCTTAGCTCAGACATTCTGTRCCAGATAGAACAGGGCCAAGTTCAGGGAAGCGGAGGGGGGTGTCCTGCTCAGCTTTCTGCTCACAGAGAGGTAGAAGGTGTTTCCCCGTCTAACCCCTGACTCCCCAGACAACAACAGTGTTTGGATAGCCAACAAGTGCTCGGGTTTGTGCGGAGCCCACAGAGAATGCACCCATCCCTCGAGTACTGTTCTTACCTCCCACCACCGCCCACGGCAGGAGAGGAGAGGGGCCGAGAGAGCCAGGCACGTGGCTCCGAGGTCACGCTCCTCACCTGAAGAACTGTGGGAAGAATGCTTACGGACACCCTTGTCACGGCTCTCCCAGCTGAAATAACTGCTGGAGAAGTGGGGAGTACAGGCCCCGACATGACACAGAGGACATGCAGGTGCTGGGACCTTCGCTAGTGACCCCTCTGCACTCTGTACAGCTCCGTGCTTGAGGCAGGTGCTGCTCAAGCAGGAAGTGGGGGTACCCCTGCGCCCCTCAGGAATGTGATGCTCCCTGCGGCTTTGGGAAGGCAGACTGTAATGAGAAAATTCTATTAGGAAATGAATCAAAGACAGAACATGCTGAAGGAAAAGAAGAAATTTCCCAAGATGACCCACTGGTCTTCCCACACTGGCGTCTCTTGCTTTTAAGTGGCAGGGGCGTGGACTACCTATCTGTGTGCCGTYGCCCACGAGACTCTGCCCAGGGCCTGCGGACCATGTCAGAGGCTGTCTGCACCTCAGCTCTGGAACTTAGGACTGGTCCCAAGACAGYAAGGACACAGGTGTCAGGCCTAAGTCCCCAGCACGGGCTGACCCCAGAGGCCTTTGTGGTCATCAGCAAGGCTTGCTTACTTCTCCCTTGTGGCCTTTGGCTGAGGAACATGACTTAGCTCCTTCTCACAGAAGGATTCATTCCAGAGCAAGGGACAGTGTAGGAATCCGTTTCTAATCAATGATGGAAAACAGCTTTGCTCTTCAGCCAGATTTATTCYTGTGTGTGTTCCCTCTAAGACCACGCAAGTTCAAGGCAGTAGAGGTCCCATCCTCAACAGCATCAGCTGGACCCACAGGAGCGGCTGGCATTAACTGTCTGTCCACCTGAGATCAGCACCACAGCCTGAGGGAAGGGGGTGCAGTGCAGGGCTGTGCCAGCCCCACCAATGGCCATCACGGTTTCCAAAGCATCTTAGAGCCCCCCCCCCCACTCCTGTAAAACACAGCCAGACACACTTGGAATGGAGTGGCGGAAAGCCGGTATCAAGTAGCAGGAATTTTGAATTAGGATCTTTGTTCCTTAAAGAATCACAGACTCTTGGGGGAGTTTAGTTACTCGAGTCCCCTGCYTCCACAACCCCGAAGCGCTCCGGTCCCTGCTGACAGTTTCCCAGGGAACGGTCCTTTTTACAGGCAGCCTGCTCACAAAGCACTGGCCACTTGGTAGCGCTTCCTCCCACTAACAATTCTCTTCTGTCTGCCACACCCAAGTCCAAGCTATTCTGGTKCTTTGCCACACAGCATTCTCTAAGACCTAAAGACCTGAAGCTGAGCTGTCAAACTGTCAGCTGCCGTCCCCAGCTCCACCTGCGTTTCCSTGCACAACAGACTTGGGACACTTGCTGGGCTTACTGTGTGCCACTTAGAATGTTTCCGACAGAACTGGGCCTTAGAAGTAAGTGTGCGCRYGGGTGCATGTATACACACACGCACACACAGGAAGAGGTCAGAAGGCAACCTCTGGTACTGGTTTCGTTTGCCACTGCATACACCAGGTTAGCTGGCCTGCAAGCTTCTGGGACTGTCATCTCCATTTCCCATCCATTCTATCTCACTGCAAGATTACAATGTGTGCTACAGGTCCTCGGGGCTTGGCGGCAAGGGCGCCTGTGCCATCTCCCCAGCCCACTGTTTGCAAAAGAGTGAGGTCCTAACACCCACAACTTCTGTTGCAGCTCTTCCAGCTTCAGTCCTGATTTTAGTCCAGACACAAAGCCCAGAAGATTAGGCCAGGGCACATCCAGGGGACGGAGGGTGGGAGGGGGGACAAGAGAGTACAAGAGAGTTGGGGGAACAACTCTTCCCACAGCTAAGGGAACACACACACACACACACACACACACACACACACACGCACACGCATGACTGACTAGTTCAGTGAGCCGCCTAGAGAGCACCTGAGAACACGGGGGGTGGGGGGGCGCCTTAATAAAAGATACCTTTGTGATCAACAGGCATCAGAAATGGATGCTGGCAGGGGTGACGTGGGAACAATCAAACATCTCTNACCCCCACACTGATGACCACAGTGGTCGCGACCCCAGCCCGCATCAGAAAGCTTTACTGTGARCGCTGACAACCTCTGCAAACTTCAGTGTGATGGAATGCATTTAAACCGTGGCCAGGATGCCGACAACCTTAGACCTTGTCTCTGAGGAGCCTGGGGAAGCAGGGGTCACAGAGTTCCATGGCTCTTCTTCCAAGTGTCGTGTGGACGCAGTGGCATAGCCACGTGACCTCAGTTGACAAGCACATGCCCCCAAGCCCAGGGCCACATCTCTGTCTGCTCCTCCAACAAACCTCACTGAAAACTGAGCACGATGCTTTGCCACATCAATGTCTATCAGTAGTTCAGCAGGGTGCTYARGAGCCTGGTTCAATGCCTGGCTCTGCCCAAAGAAACAAAGATTTAATCACCGGCTCTCTCACTCTGACCTCCGTCCTGTGTTCTAAGTAATCTTCAGAGCAGCAGAAGGCAGAGGGCTGAGAACTGGAAATTCCRTATTCTACTTTCCAAGAGTTTTGGAGACAAATTAACATCGTGCCTTCCTCATCCTCTTCAATCCACAAAGTTCAGAGAGAATCTCCCACCCTGTCTCCCTTTTGAGTCACGAGTGGGACCTGGTTCTTGCGACCGTGTGGACCAAAGGAGGATGCACTGTCCGACCTTCCCTCGTCCGTGCTAATGCCCAGCGTCCCCACTGCACAGCACATGACCCTGCCTGCTGACTTTACTTCCCAAAGAGCCAACAGCTGCTGYTGAACCCATGTTTCCGAGGGAGGCTTTGCAGCAGTCAATGATTTCCACCAACTTTGCCATTTAGTTCCCTCCCAGTCCTTTGCTTTGGTCACAGGCCTTCTGACCCTGGTGGCCATTCGGTCACCTGGTGCCCTTCTCCCACAAGACCCGGAGTGCATGTCACCACACTCTGGCCCTGGTTACATTTCTTGACTGGCAGCTGCCTAGTCCTGGACTACCCTGGCATCCCAGGACACAGGGTTAAGGCAGCAGAGGCAATGGTCAGTGGGAAGAGACCACCGGCCATTGCCCCAGGCTGCCCTGCCCGCCTGCCGCCTCCCATCTGGCTCCCACATGACCCACGCGGCTGCCAGGTGGTTTTCATTTGCAGATGGAGCCCCAGCGGCTCTGTGGCCACAGAAACRCCTGACCTCGGAGTCTCTTGGAGGCTGCCACGCACAAACCATACTTGTGTGTCACTGAGCAGGGCTAAAAGGTCACACTCCACAGCTGGAAGCCTGAGGGCTACAGGAACAAAGCGGGACCYCTTGGACATTCTGATGACAGCCAGCYAGAAGGCCCTAGGACTGGGGCTGAGAAACAGGGACACTGCCCTTCATGCCTGTCTCAATCTAAAACTACGTCTGTGTYGTCTGCGGCATGCTCTCGGCAGGAGAAGCCAGTCTTTCCCACTGTCCAACAGCAGCATAGTGCAAAAGAGGAGCACTAGAGTCCCCAAGAAGGCAGAGCTGAGCCGCGCACTGCTGAGGTGGCTCAGGGGTAGGCCACAGGCTGCGAAGCCTGACTGACGTGAGGTGGAGCCCAGGACCTACACGGCAGACGCRTCAACTTCTATAAACTGCCCTCTGACCTCCATGTCAGTTATGCACATACACAGACTTCTGTAAAAAGCACACTACACACCCATGACCGGGCCAGTCTATAGCAGGAGTTGCCGATGGGATTTTCAGCCGGGCACTGCANGGGGTCCCAGCAAGGGGCTGCCACCCAGGCTGCCTGAGAGCTGGGCTTTAGCCAGCACCCAACGGAGGGAGGAGGGGCGCATGGGCAATGTCTCATCCCTCCACTGGCTTCCTCTGCTGCACCGCAAAGATGGCCGACGAGGCTAAAAGCCACCCTCAAGGCCAGGTGTGGTGGCACACCTTCAATCCCAACTCGCAGGAGGAGGACATCTCTGTTAGTTTCAGGCTAGCCAGAGCTATAGTGAGTTCCTGTCTCAAAACAAAACAAAACTCCACAACCCTYTGAAAGACAATGAAATCAGAGAGACRAGCCAAGMGAGCTGRAAGCAACAGGTGGGTCACAGCTATGACTCCTGCGTGTCCTGCCTGCCCGGCCAGCGCATGCAGGGAAGGGACTCCGGCACCCTGGCCCCTGAGCACACCAGGAGTCCGTTTGCTCAGARAGCCCGCTTCCTACCAAGTGAGGGGGAGGGGGGCACTGCCCTGACCTGAGACACAGCTTTGCRCCAGCCCAGGCTGGGGCAAGAGTCTCACTGGTAGGCCGGGGAGAACAGCCTGTCGACAGGGTGAGGGTCAAGACACACACTACACTTCACTCACTGAGCAACTACCACAGCGGRTGGCAAGGTAGCATCAAAGGGCTGCGTCACCAAGACTATAAAACTGCGGCACTCCAGGTGCCTTGGGAACAAACAAACACAAACAGAGGGAGCCGAAACCAAACCCTTCGGACATGGCACTGGCTGCTTTTGGAGTGCCAGGCACTATTGGGTACTTCTAAATTAGGGAAATAAACTGCCGAGGGCGAACTGCTGTCTAGACTGCAGGTCCGAGGCAGTGCTCGGSCCCCTGTGCCGGGCTCCACAGCCCTGCTCTTTCCTCCTAACCTTAGCCCCTCACAGCAGATCCGCCTCCTGGGACCCGGAGCCAATCAGGATGCAAACCATTTTATGGACTAGATAAAATTCCAGCAAGATAGCTACAGAGTAATTTTGCAACTAAGTTTCAACTTGGGAAGAGAAAGAAAAACAATTTAAGGGGTGGACACCAACCCTGTGACTCAGGACTCCATACAAAGCTATCAGAGACTCTGACATAAAACATGGTCACTTCTGCACTGCCTATGACAGCACAAAGAGAAGGCAGCCTTGATTGTATGTTATGGTACAATGATACTACAACACACTGCAACTTGGCAAGTTTCCAGAAGACCTCAGATGATGCTGTTGCCAAAAAAAAAAAAAAAAAGTCAAAATATAAAAGAGGTTTTATCCATAAAAGGTAATTCTGAGTAAATTATCTTTCTTTCCTGCCTCAACAGGGTTCCTCTGGGTAGCCCAGGCTGGCCTTGAAAGTAATCCTCCTGCTTCAGCTTCTCAGTGCTAAAATTATGGTTATGCACCACCAAGACCAGCAATTCTCTTTTTTGTTTTCTGTTTTTGTATTTTC
>BDUI01019605.1:13606-34157 GCA_002335545.1 Apodemus speciosus
TTTTTTTTTATGGGGGGGGGGGATTGTAAATCCTTCTGGGAGACCTGCCTTTATCTGAATTTTGCTGGTTGACACTTGCACAATTTAACTTCGGGTATCTTGGTTGATAATCTTCCCTCCCACCGGTCCCTCACAAAAGATTTCTAAGTAGGGTGACTTTTAAAATATTTATTGAATCCACGACACAACAATAATCATAAATAAACAACATAGAATGACCAAGCCTCCCACTCCCACATCACCCACTAAGCACACTGGTACACATGAGCTAACCTAGTGTGACCAACAATTTACATGTTACTTTGTCAAAATAATTGAAAGATTTTCCTCTTTGCTTATTGAACAATTTTGCTGACTTTGCCTAGTAATATCTTAAGTATATTAACTGTAATCAAATTTGTACTACAGTTAGAAGCCAACTATATTGTCACTTTGTATTGTTTGAAATAACTGGAAAAGCCTGATCTACATCACGGGATAATTTAACAGAAGATCTTTTATGGTTTTTGTTTTGGCGGTGGTAATGGAGTTTGTTTATGAATGTATTATACAGAGGAAATAAAAGGTTACAATTTTGGCTATTTTCCAGGTCTTACTCAATGAGGAACCATCCACTAAATGTCATTCTTTTTCCTACAAAAATGTTTATTTTCCCTATCAACCAGGACAATAACCACACTGACTCTGTGATGTTAGTTGTGATTACAAGAAAAGGTTCAGGTTCCTTAAGGAAGAAAAAACCCCACACTTCATTGTACTCAGGTAGTTGACCTCATACATTTCGCAGAATGAATCTATAAACTTAGCACTAGACCATCTAATTTTTACCGTTAATTAAGAGTGAACAAATTTCTGTTTTCAGTTATCTAGGAACCTATAGTTTGAAAGATTAGTGGGATCATTTTTCAGTCATTAGTCTGAACATAATAAAGGCAGATCATGAACATGGGGTAGCTAATTGTATTATTACAACAGTAAAAAATTACAGCAAACAAACAAACAAACCACTGATGCGTGTTTCCATAGTGATGAATTGGGATGCCGCTGCTCTTGTCAACTTATTCACCTGAATGTCTACCATCCAGTTGAATGAGGCTTTGGGAAACTGCGCTGGATTTCCAGGATACGGTTTCTATTAGATGACTGTTTCCCAAATAGCTTCAGCTTCAGTTATCTTGATTTGGAATTGGTTGTGGAAAACCCAGGTTCCTAACTAGAAATACTTTCCTCTTGGTCTCTGCATCTAAATACATTGGCGCTTTTAAGTCAAGGCAGCTGCCAAAATCAACACATCAAGGACTGCTTCTGCAGGAGGCACAGAAGGTAATGAAAACAATGAAGTGCATGCATAATTAACATCATGATCGAACTGGGGATGAGTGAAACAGGCAGGAGTGCTTGCTGTTTTTGCACTTTTCTTGACAGGTATGACATATCCAGCAAATTTTCATTATAAATATATGGAGAAAAATCCTTCGATTTTAATATCTTTGCTTTCTTTTTCTTGGCATGTAAGCAATGCATGATTATGCTTTATATGCCTTAAGTAGTGATTTCAATTCACCTGCCCATAATCCTAATGCAGAGAGGGTAGGGTTCTGGGAATACAAATAAGCTTACAATTAGTGCTAGTAAACTTTACTTATTATTAAGGCAACTCTTCAAATGTCTTGAGGTCGAACTGGTGGAGAGAAACCATGTTCCTCCCTAATGCCACTGCGGAGAAGGCAAGGCAAGCAGCAGGTCACACAGGCTAATGGCACTAATCACCTTCCAAGTACTTCGAAAGAAGCAGACAACCACAGTGGATAATTTGCCGTCCTGTGCTCTCTATACTTGGTCCTCTTAAAAGACTTGAAAATGTAAACGTTTTAGGGCTTTCTGTTTGAAGTTCTTGGAATGGATTTCACTAAGATGACAGGGCTGAAAGCGTTGTGATTTTCTGAAAGATTGGAATATATTTTGTTCACTTGGTTTTATTAAATTTGACCATGTGGAAAACCAGTGGCCTTTTAAACTTGTAAAGTTGGCTACCTAGACAGAGGAGCTGTACAACAATCTTTTAGGTTGTTGATACACATTCAAACCAGTGCCAAAACAGTCTTTGTCTTTTGCATGTTCAGACCTGCTACTGAGCAAACAACCCATTTTGATAATTGGCATTTCTTGAACCAAATACACTGCTGTGGTACGCACCTCACTAGTTGGCCTTCTGGTCAATTTTAGTTCTAACCATGTGCTTTTTTTCTTCCAGACAACTCTGACACTCTAGAAAGTTTTCAAGGGGTAAAGTGTTTTTACTTTACTGAAAGCAAAGTCAACAAAAACCAAAGTTCCTGAAAACATTGTTTCTGAGAAATTCTCAAGTATCATTAAGAAGAATAAATGCTTATGCTAAAGATGAAGAGAGCTATGGCAGCGTAAGACTAAAGAACGAGGCTGCAGTACATTAAAAACCACAGTTAAGCTCGTATCCTTGCTGTTAGCTTCTTAAAAGCAAAAGGATTATGTATATCAATTTGTAGTATGTTAAACTTGCGTTCAAAGTTTATTTTAATGTCACAGAAAATATACACACTACGACAACAGGATGAACTGTTTTCCTTTGGAGAAATGGTGACGCAAGACCTCCACCTGGCACCAATCTGCCTCATCCGGGGAGGTTAGGATGCAGGAGTCACTAGGTTTTCAAGATTTCAACAATGTTATGGAATTACATTTCCAGGTTTGTTGTCAGGTACTTTTGAGAACCTGTAAGACAAATTTTGGAGAAATCTATTATAAGTGGACTTCTCTTTCCTAAACACCAGGAGAAAACAACCACCCCACAGAACAAAAAAACGGACTGAGGGAAGGGAGGGTGTGCCGACCAGCAAATAGCCATTGTCTGATTCTTGTCGTGCCTCCCTACCATCCTTTGCAGCAGGGTTTCACAACCTTAGCATTATATGGACATATTCAACCAAAGTGCTCACTTGTAAGAAGGAGTGAGGGAGATAGCCTATGCAACATTATGGGATGTGCAGAAGCATCTCTGATCTCCACCCATGGAATGACAGTGGCATACCACTTTCTAAAGTTGTGGCAACATAAAATTGACAAATACACCATAGATAAGTAAAGTTCCCCTACTTCAAAACTCCCTTTCTCATATGTATATAATATGTGTATGTGAGGGCAGAAGTCAGAGGTCCAAGTCAACCTCAAGTGCTAACAATCCTTAGGAAGACCATCCACCAGGGAGACTGGTTGCCTCACTGGGGTCTAGGGCTTACTGATTAGGCTTAGGCGGGCTGGTCAGCAAGCCACAAAGAACTTCTTGTCTTCCCCTCCCCCTCTAAGATTACCAGAATGTGCCGCCACATCCAACTTTTCATGTTGGTTCTAGGGTTTGAACTTGAGTGCTCAAGTACTCCTCAAGTGTGTACACTGGATAAATGCCCAATCACTTTAGGAACTGAGCTAGCTAGCTCTCTAGTCCAAGAACTACTTATCTCTAATAGTGACAAAGAAGCCTGTCTGGGATGATAGAAAGGAATCAAATCAGTTTAGGATAAAAAGTCACTGCTTCAGCCCTGTGTTCATAAATGCCAACAGAGGGCTGGCTCACATAAAAATCACAGTTGTGTTTTCCCATCCACTGGTATAAACCACCACCCCCACAGTTGTAAAAACTGAATAGTCTGCAGTCTGTTCACAGTAATACACCAAGGCCAACTGCCTGGCCTTGTACTACAAAACAAAAGTGTAAGATGTAATCACTGSGAGAAGGCCCCTTGTATTAGTTTCCCAACATCCTATGAAACTACGATCATTTCAAAAGGTTAAAATAAAAAGTAAAATCTTTCCCGAGGTCGGTATGCAAGGCAAATGAGAGATAACTGAGAGCATAGAAAGAAGAACTTTCTAAAACCAGTAATTTTCTCTTACTGCAAAAAATGCCTTCCTTGACATAATTTTTTAAAAGTAAATTCCTATGAATATTATAGTCCATATTTTTAATGAAGAAAAGAGAATATTTGGGATATGGGAGAAAAGGTAAAATAGGATATACTAAATGTCTAGTTAGCTAACCATCTATGATCCAATTATACTTCAAGCATGTAAAGTCTCAGTAAAATAACATGCATATTCGCAGTTTGGAAGCTTTAAAGATACTACAAATATGAACTACAGTATAGTCAGTAAGACTGCCAATTATCATAAATGAGTTCATTGTTACATGGTAACATGTGCATGGGAATTCTAAGACATTCAGGGAAAGTAAAAGTTCAAAAAAAGACATTACAACAGGTACTGGGACAAAAACTGCTTTCAGAGAACAGAATTGTTTACGAAATACAAAGATGTTGGGAAATACTTTAAAAAACACAACAACATTTTTAGAGCAAGTTTGGTCACATGATTATTTATTTGGCAAGTGCATTTGGATCCTTCTTACCTGACTGACGAACAAGAAAAATAATGGTCGTGTGCAGTCATCTTTATATGTAAAGAAACTGATAGTGACAGGGACATCTACTACTTTAAATGGCTTGTAATAGTGAACCATCAGAATGTTCATTACAAGGGCTGAGATATAGTCAGCCGGTATAGTACATGTCTCAAATGCATGGATCCCAGGTTTGAGCTCAAAAGCAGAGCGTGGCACTGCACGCCTATCATCACCACTTGGAAAAGTCCAATCAGGAAGTTCACTAGTTTATGGTCCTCACCAGCTACATAGTGAGTTCAAGGCTGGGCTGGGCTATAAGCGACCCAGTCTCACACATACACAAAATTCTTACAAAACAAATATTAGAAGCCTAAAGAGTAACATTTTATTGAAATGCTTTGCATTTCCTCCATTCTGAAGGAACGGTCAGGAGTAAAACCACTGGCACAAACCAAACTTTAAATGGCTTGTAACAGGGAGCTATCAAATGTTCATCACAAGGGCTGAGTTCTAGTGGTGAATGGGAGAGAATTCAGGAAACAGGCCTTCCACCTTTACCAACCTCTGCTTCTTCCTTCTTCCTTTTCTTTCACTTACATTTATTTATTATATTTGAGTGCACATGAGCTACTGTGTGTGTAGGGTCAGAGGACAGACTGAGAAGAGTCGGATCTCTTTTCTACCATGTAACTTCCGTGGATCAAACTTATTTCATCAGAACTGGCAAGAGATTTGGCACTTTTACCTGCTTAAGCCATCTGCTGGCCCTTCCTTTAACTTTCTACATTCCTGTGTCTTATTAATTTTAGGAAACCAACATATTAATGTCAGTATTACAAAAAGCTGAAAAAGACTGTAAGTAATTCAACAACTGAGCAAACGTTCTCTAGCCTTACCCTATCCCCAGGGGCACTGACTACTGAAGGGTAGAGAGAGCCTGATGAAGTCTGAGGGTCTCCGAGAACACTACGCTGTTAAAGGTGGAAGTTATGCCCTTCGAATACAGAAGGACCTAGTCCTGCCCAGGTGCATTCAGTGAGCTCACCTTTCAAGGTGCCCCAGTGGATTTCTGTATCTGCTCCTTTAAGATTAGGATACTCTGTCTTTGCTCAGGAGGCAGCATGGCGATCTGGTCTGCCGTGAGCTGAAGGACCTGCATAATCAAAGCAGCCTGCGCGGAGGAAAGGAAAGTTGTGAGTTTCAAGGACAAGTCAGAAAACCAAATAAAACAAAAACATCACCAGCTTCTGTCCAAAAGGCTACTGTCATGAGATATGAAGCAAAATGGGAAAAGAAAGGCTATTTCATACTCTCACACACAAAACAAACTGCAGGCCAAAAGAAAGAGAAAATCTGGTAAGAAAAGCACAATGAAGAACACAAGAATAAATGAAAATATTTAAGATTACATGATGCAAACAGATAGCTCAGGAACTCAAAGTTCCTGCAGATTAAGATGGTATTTGTGAGCCTTGGGAACTCTTAAGTTTTGAGTCCTATTTTGAGTTTCCCTCTTTCACAACTTTAAGCCTTTCCACCAGACACAAGCTCCCAACAACAGCCAAGTATAGCAACAGAAAGGTATACTTGTGGTCAATCTGCTATTGTTTCTGTAGGGATTGGGTAGAAATGGCAGAGGAGGGGACAGAAAGGAGCTTGGATTTTCAGGTCAGTTGGCTTGCACAGAAAAAATCTGCCATTTTTAGATGAGTCTGAAATATAAAATAAGTTGCCAGTTATATTCACTTAAAAACTTTAGGAGCAGGTCCCCAAAATGCTCAGCCAAATTCATTAGAGAGTACCAAGTTAGAGTAAACATCACCTCCAAAGGGATTTTGAAGACCCAGGATCTTCATGGTAACTGTGAAAAGATCAAAAAGACTAGATTTGTGTGCAGGGAGGCAGTCAGATAGTGTTGCTTACCTTCTCATGATCCTGGGGTGTGACTTGGCTCTGTCCAGGACTAAAGCCACCAGGCTGGCTTCCACCTTGCATGCTTGCTCCCTGCATGACTGGGACCTATGTGTACAAAGAAAGGAAAGAACATATAGAATTCCTGACGCCCATGGAATCTCAATACAATTAATGATCTTGACACAAATAAGAGTCAAAAGAGAATGATTTAAAGACCAGCAGAAGGCAGTGTTTAGCCACAGATTCACTAGCAGATACACACTTGCTTACAACAGGCCCAGCATCATTAACAAATAATACACAGTGCAGGAAAGGGGCATCAAATTAACAAAACTTAGCCCAATAAGCACAGTTGGAAAACTATGAACACTGGAGAAATTAATGCTCGAGGAAACACGGGTAAAGTTAACAGATTTTAAACAACTGTACACTGCTCTACTGGCAAAGCTACAGCCACAGCCAGGCGTGGTGGCGCACACCTGTAATCCCAGCACTTGGGGAGGCAGAGGCAGGTGGATTTCTGAGTTCTAGGCCAGCCTGGTCTACAGAGTGAGTTCCAGGACAGCCAGGACTACACAGAGAAACCCTGACTCGAAAAACAAAACAAAACAAAACAAAACAAAACAAAACAAAACAAAAAAAGCTACAGCCACAAGACCACAGTCTACCTCTAGTTTAATCATACAATGATAGCTATTCTCAAAGAATTCTGTCCCATAAAACAGAGATAGTGTTAGATAGGCAGAAAGGAGATAGGAAGGTCTCTGAGGAAAAGATATTATTAGCCCAACATTTGCTTTTTAGAGATTCCTTTAAAAAAAAAAAAACCTGAATTCCCTGAATAGCATTTTAAGTGCTTTGAACACAAAACAGTGGTATAATTTTTTAAAACTATATTCATTTTTATGAGTCTTTTTTGCAAGCATGCATGTCTGTGCACCACATGCATACCTAGTATCCATGTAGGCTAGACAAGGGTGTTGGAGTCTCTGGAACTCATGGTTATGATCTGCCATGTTGGTGCTCAGAACCAAACCCAGGTTTTGTACAACAGTAAGTGCTCTTAACCACAGAGCCATCCCTCCAGCCCCTGTTTTTCTTTTTTTCTTTTTAGCACTTTCTATAGAGAGCATATAAAAATGGCTTCATGCTTAATGCAGAAGAAATATTACTTGAGTAAAAAAAACACAATCCAACGTTTGCATATTTATTGGTATTTTAAGACAGGTAGTGAGTCCAACCCTTTAGAAGAAACCGGAACTCAAAGAAAATGCCTCTGTTCTCCTATTTCAGCTGTTAGAGAGGCTCTACACTCAACACGGTGCTCACGCTCAGGCTTTTACCCAGAGTTTAGATATTTTTTTGCAAACAAAATTTTTAAAAATATTGTCACCCACTTCCTCAGATTTCAAGCAGGAAAGTATAGAAGGAATAGAGAAAAATGCGTGTTAGAAATAGGTGACAATCCATCAGCAAAGGGGCAGATACCCACAGGAGAGTACTATGACATACAATAACATAAGCAATAATGAATCTATTTCCATGGTGAGTGTGAATAGTCAAAGATGATTTAAATTGTTTTCATTTTACTTAAGAAAATAAGAAAAAGCAGAATACATCCTTTTTCCACTAAAATAGTTGAAGCAACAACTACTGGTAGAATAGTTCTTTCCCTTGATGTGGCGGTTTGAATAAGAATGGCCCCCATAGGTTAACATATTTGAATGCTTTGTCATCAAGGAGTGACATTATTTGAAAGGATTAAGTGTGGCATGTTGGAGGAAGTGTGTCACTCAGGATGGACTCTGAAGTTTCAAAAGCCTATGCCAAGAGCAGCATCTTCTTTTCTGCCTGTGGATCAGGATGTAGGTCTCATCTATTTCTATAGCGCCATGTCAACTGCCATGATAATGGACAAAAGCCCTGAAACTGAAGCCCTCTACCAAATGCTRTAGTCATGGTGTCTGTTCGCAGCAACAGAACAGTGACTAAGGCAGAAGTCGGTACCAGAGACTGGGATATTGCTGTGACAGGCCTGACCATGGTCTGTTAGAGGAATATGGAAAACTCTGGACTAGAAAAGTGGTTGGATCCTTTAAGCAGGGCTTAATGGGAACAGGGCTAAATGGAATAAATGGATTGGTGAGTTCAGGCTAAGATCCTGCCTATCCAAGCTTCAAGTTATGAAAAGGAATTTTAAAAAAGCCTAAGAAGCAAAGGAAACCATCAGGAAGAATGCTGATGTAAATGTGAGTGCACAAGGGAGCCGAATTCCAGCTTCTCCAGGCAGTTGAACTTGGCAGCTTCTGCCACAAGTGGCTCTGGCTTAGTCAAAAAGGGGTTGTCTAATATCCCTCCAAAACTAAGGAAGGCTGCTGAGGCCAGGCATGTGTCAAGCGTGTCCCTGTATGGAGGCCCCAAGATGTTGCAGACGCCAGAGTTTTAGGATGTCTGCCAAGAGCTGCTAACAGGGAGTGGATCCAGCCCAAAAGAGAGAAGTGTGTTTTAGTTAACAAAGCTGAAGAAGTTGAAGATTTGAATCACTTTGACATCAGACATGGAGATAAAGTTTGAAATTTACYCTGCTGGTTTTAGGTCTTGCTTTGATCTAATATTTCCTCACTATGCTCCCTCCTTTTTGGAATGGTAATGTATATTCTGTGTCATTTTAAGTTGGAAGTGTGTGATCAGCTTTTTTATTTTACAGGTTTTACAGTTAAGAGAATGCCACGAGCCTCAAAAGAACCTTTGAACAGTGTTGAGACTATTATAGACTGTGAGGACTTTTGAAGTTGGACTGATATAGCTACAAGCCTATGGGAAGCAGGGAGTAGAATGYGATGGTTTGAATAAGAATGGTCCCTACAGATTCATATATTTGAAGGCTTAGTCACCAGGGAATGGCATTATTCTAGATTAGGAAGTCCGGGCTTGTTGGAGGACGTTAAGTCACTGAGGGTGGGCTCTAAGGTTCCAAAAGCCCACGAGAAGCCCAGTATCTCCTTCTCTAGCTATGGATCAGGATGTAGCTCTCAACCACTTCTCTAGCATCATGCCTGCTATGTCTGCTGCCATAATGATAATGGACTAACTTAGGAACCTGCGAGTAAGCATTCAATTAAATGTTTTATAAGAGTTGTCATTGTCATGGTGTCTCTTCACAGCAACAACAGTAACGAAGACACCTGAAATACATGCTCTTTCCCAAGACACTGGGTACATGAGCAATGGTACATCTTTATAGAGAGCGTTGAGTCCAGAGATTTGTGTCAACTGACCTGTTATGTATCTGAACCACCTCTGGGTAGCCTGGGAATTTACTAATACCAATCTGAGATACTAATATGAAATAATTACCTAACACTGGCTAGTTAAGTTCCCAGGAGTATCTGTTCTAGGCATTACTAGCAAGACTGGCCACATGCCTTGGTTAGCCTAAGACAGTCCCAGTTTATGTTTCTGTCTGAGTAAATTGTTAATAGCACTTTCATTCTCAAATATATATTTCTTTGTACGACAAATTATATAACTACCCTAGTAACAAGCTACAAACGTTGAAATGCATGGCATGGAGTTAAGTTTAAAGTCTGATTTAAAGTGATAAATCAAGGCCATATGAAGGTTTTTTTAAAGCTAAAAATCATAAAAAGGATAAAAGTAGAAGCTACACTTAAAAGATAAGCCAGATGTGGTGGAGTATGCCTTTAACTCCAAACACTACAGAGACAGGCAGATCTTGGTGAGTTCAAGGCCAGCCCAATATATACAGTGAAATCCAGGTCAGCCAGCAAGATAAAGAAACCCAGTCTGAAAAAAATAATCTAATAAAAGCAATTATCTATCACAAATGAGAGGTATAGGGAAGTGAGATTCCTAACATACAGCCTTTATAAAAGGCTACATGTATTTATTTATGTATTTATTTGTAAGTAAAAATATTAATTTTTGAAAATGTTAAAACTATCACTATTAAGTTATTTTCTCTACCTTGGATTTAACTGGTTTTATAGACTTTTGATACTAACAATATTATATTGGGCTAGGTTTATAGCTCAATGGTAGATTATTTAGCATCTGTGAGGCTCTAGGTTTGAGTCTTAGCATCACAAAATCAAACCAAAACCCTAGCATTACAAAGTAATACATTTAAGTACTAGCAGAGAAAAAAGAACCAGCCATCAGCCATCATTTTAATGACTTTTCTCATAGAATGGTGTGCAGAATCATGTAAGCAGAGTGTATGGTTACTTGGTGACTATCTCCTTGGCCAGTATGTTGACATCTTGCTATCCACACTATTATATCCCTAATATTCTGCTTGGTATTCAGTAGATGCTCAATAAGTATGTACAGAAAGGATATATAAAAATTTGTATTTTGAGGCTATTGAACATAGAGGGTACAACAAAAATCAAAGCCCACAAACATTTTTTAAAAAGCAAAACTTGAAATACAACAGAAAATACATTTTTATTCTATATATACCATGAAAAAAAAGTCACATTTTTATCTCAAATTAAAAAGGATCAGACAAACATCTATACACATACATAGCATGCAAATAAAATAAGAGAGGTGCATAATGGAAAAGGAAGCTGTATTTCTTACTCAGGCATTTTTTAGTTAAGTGAATTTGGTCAAGTCACCTGACTTTCCGGCCTTAAGCTTCTGAACCTCTAAAACAAGAGAACTGAATGCTGGACAGGTTGCATTCTAGCTTTGATATTTTTCTCTCTCCTTTTTTTTCTCCCCACCCCCAAAAGAAACAGAAACACATGAAAATAGGAATAAAGAAAAGATGAAGATATCAACATATAGAACCTCGTGAAGATACATATATTCCATGTCCCTGTAATCAACTGGAGATGATAAATGAGGAAGTGACTACTACAAAGCATCCCATTGGCACAGCTGGAGCAAACCAAGTGACGGAGACAGAGAAGAGACAGACTGCAGCTCCAGAATCATATGCAGACTGCCTTTTCTATGTCACTGTTCATTTAGATGCTGTGATGACAAGAGATCCACATAGGTTTCTGTCACCCTGAGATGATCTAAATCAGTGGTTCTCAACCCTCCTAATTCTGTGACCCTTTAATATATTTCCTCATGTTGTGGGTACCCAACCATAAATTTTCATCGCTACTTCCTAACTGTACTTTTGCTGCTGTTATGAACTGTAATGTAAGCATCCAATATGCAGCTCCTCAAATGCTCTCACTCAGGCTTACACATTGAAATCATCTGGTGGAGTTTCTCAAATGGCCTGAGATCTGCACAAGTATATTTTTGTAGGGGGCAGGGGTGGGGGGAGGGGTGTGCCACTGAGGCCTGCTTTTATTGTCTTCTGACTTGAACCTTCCGGGTTTCAGTTTTAGTGGCTATTTCATTTAGAAAACCCCGAAAATGTACAGGTCAGGGATTACTCTGCACTGGGGATAAAAACCAAAATTACTTACAAAAAAATAAAATAAAATAGCATCAGTCTCAGTAACCAATTCTTGCGTACATTAAGATTTTATATATATGCTCTAAGCATTACCTGTCTGGATCCCTGGGGAACAACTGCCCCCATGTTCATTGGATTGGGACCTTGGATTCCACTAGGCATAGGTCCTCTAGGTCCAGGTACTGGGCCTCTGGTATCCATGCCTCTGGCCTCCATGGCACGAGCCTCCATGGCGCGGGCCTCCAAGGCGCGGGCCTCCATGGCGCGGGCCTCCATGGCACGAGCTTCCATGGCACGAGCTTCCAGTCCTCTGGCATCTAGTCCTCTTGCTTCCATGGCTCTAGCCTCCATCCCCCGTGCATCTAATCCTCGGGGATCTCTCCCACCTAGAAAGTTGGAAGAAAATTACTAACGTCTCGTCACGTCTTCCCTCCTCTATAAAACTGTCTTCTTTCTAGTTTATCAGATTTGTAGATAAATAAGAAAGACTCTTAAGACTTCTGTCCCACGTAAGAGCTCAAGAGACCCATTTATTCATCGACCCACATTTGGGATTGTGACGCAGGCTCCCCTTACCTCTGGCATCCAGAGGCGGACCCCTCTGATCTAGCATGGGTCCTCTCGGCTCTGCCATTAAGGGCCTGGGCTCAGCTAAGGGTCCTCCTCTCATGTCATGCGGAGGCGGTCCACGACCTTCATGGCCAGGAACATGGTGCATGGGTGGGCCCTGGTGAGGAGGTGGTGGTGGTCCCAGGTAAGCTCTAGAGAGAGGAGAAAAGGGACATATTTTAAAGCAGAATGTACCAACATTGAAATTTCAGCCAGATGAGTAAGCAAACATCCAACAGAGAGAGAGAACTGATACGAACATCAGTAAATAAATAGTAACAAGAAACTAAGATAAAAGGAAAGCTATTGAACATAAATTTATGCATTCTAGAATTTATTTGACCAGGGAAGAATGAATGGATATTTATTATACGTACAACGAGTCTACAGTATAGTGCTTAGCAATACAGGTTCTGGATTCAGACTGAATACTGAAATCCAGGTCTTATCATTTACTAGCTATTTGATCTGGATCACTGACTTAACCTCTATATGCCTTAGCTTCTTAACCTGTAAAACAGGATTGATAATAC
This sequence comes from Apodemus speciosus, assembly GCA_002335545.1. Classification (NCBI taxonomy): domain Eukaryota; kingdom Metazoa; phylum Chordata; class Mammalia; order Rodentia; family Muridae; genus Apodemus; species Apodemus speciosus. The sequence continues at coordinate 26,547 of BDUI01019605.1, forward strand.
CCATGTCTGACTTTGTGGGACCGCAGATTGAACTTAGGGCCTTGGGCAGATTAGACAAGTGCTCTACCACTGGTGTTACACCCCTAGCCTAAGGCAGATTAATGAGATGATCTGTGGAAGGTATATAGAGACGAGCCAGAGGTACGATCCTCACCAACATCAGCAACTATTGTTATTAACAGTACCATTACCCCAAGTTTTCCTTGTTTAGGCAGAATTTTCCATTTCTGAATATATAGTAGTCATAGTTGGCTCAAATTTACCTTCATAACTATGTAATTATGCTTTAGCGAAAGGGTTTAGGCTTGGACAGTGGCTACAAATACTTCTTTATCTCTTGAAGAAGGCAAACAGGTCCAACTGTTTCAGAAAGACTTTGCTTCCAAAGTAAGGAAAGTTTCCCCAAACTTTTCAAGCCTTTTCCTTCTATGTCAGTACTTACCTAGGTTCTACGTCTCCAGTTACAGTCATTAAAGTGCCTCCCCGCGGGTCATTGGGAGCATCACCTAAAAGACCACGAGGAGTTGGGACGTTGGTAGGCAAGGCTCCCCGCTGCATAGCTGCTCTGGGGTCTTGCATTGGCACTGACAGGGAAACAAATGGGGAGTTACTGCTGTGAAAGACACATTAGAAAACAAGAAATGACTCTATACCACTGACAATGTAATTCAAACACCTTAGAGTGGGTGAAACCTCACCACAGCAGAATCCTCTTGCAGCTCAAGAACAGAAGCAGGGTGTAGGCAGAATCTGTACCATGTCAGAGGTATGGATGGAATTATATATAAAGAGCAAACTGGGGCGCACCTGCCAAGAACTAACACTGTTATCTTTAGAAACTTATGCTCCTGGTTTTCTTTCTAACCAGTATTAGTTTAAGGACCAGAGTCACAAAAGAGAGGTAGGGGCTTGGCATATGAACACTGTCATGGCTCTGCAAGAACCTGCTGTCTCCTTACAGACTGCAATTCCATCCAAGCCTCCTGACACCAGTAGGGAGGGAGTAGAGCCTCGGACAGATGCCCATATCATCCATGTTCTCTGCCCTGTGTGAAGAGGTCAATCTTAGGTTTGTGGCCTCAAGAGGAAAAAAAAAAAACACAAAAATAACAACAAAAACCAAAAAATCCCCAGAACATTATTACCCTTTTGGGGTTCTGAACGTGAGGATCACTGCCAAGCAGCTATTTTCCCCTCAACGTCCCACCCTGAACACCACAAGCAAAAGGGAACCCGCAGATACAATGGGTACCTTGAACTCGCTCAATTGATGCAGGCCCGGCGGGTCCCACGGGCGAGTGCTGTAAGGTTCCTAGGTAAGCAGTAAGTTCAAAAGGAGAAATAGCATATACTTAAAATAGCTTGAACACACATAAACACACACACACACACACACACACACACACACACACACACACACGGAGACTGGAGATTTACATGTTAGTAAGAAGCCAAGAGTTCATTACTTTGCCCTAGACTATAAAACTCCCTAAACTATAATTAGTTTCTCTTATCCAGAACAGCTCCACTTTGACTAGACATCTTTCTTTGTAAAACCTTTTTAAAATTTTTATTTGTGTATTTTTTTAAAAATGTAGGTGTGCTCTGTCTGCATGTACACCTACAGGCCAGAAGAGGGCATCAGATCCCATTACAGATGGTTGTGAGCTACCATGTGGTTGCAGAGAATTGAAGCCAGGACCCCCAGAAGAGCAGCCAGTGCTCTAAACCAGTGAGCTATCTCAACAGCCTCAGATATCTTTCTTAAGGGAAACCTATGGGCTGGTTTATTTGGGCAAGAATAACCAACAATCTTGAACTCTTTTTGTTACTATAGCATTTTGCCTAATCTCTTCTTGTACCATTATTTAAAAAAAAAAAGAAAACAAAAATATGTTTTCAAAAGCAAAACACAAAACAAATTGCACTGAAAGTGACATGTGAGATCTATCACAGACAGGCATAACAGAAGTGGGGCAATACTAATTCTGTCTTATTTTAAAGTTTAAAATTTTCTATCAAAGTATCAAATGGGAAAATGCAGCTCAACTTTAGATGAGGAAAAAGAGTATTTATCACTCTGAAAGAAACAGTCTACTACAGCCAGTCTAGAGTTATAAAAAATGACAAAGATTAATGAGTTGACAAGGTATAACCAATATTAAAGGAGATGGGAAAGGAACAAGTTCTGTCTCAAACATCTGTCACCATTACAAACATACAAACCCAATGAGGATTCCAGGCAAAGGGAAACAAATCTGCTTGCAAATGAAAACATTGTTTCCTCTGCTGGGTACTGAAGGAAATAGTTTTTAAAAATTCATCTCACTTTGTCTTTGCCTCAAAAGGTCCTTGAAATACTTCCAAAATTTGAGCCAATTCCTTTTGTTAGTTCTTACCAGAAAGATGGGACTAAACTAAAGTGGGAAGAAAGATCTCTTTTAGAAATATGTGTTAAACAGCTGAAGGGTTCACTGATAAGACTGATAGCCTGGGAAGAAGAAGAGAGTAATGGAAGTCTAAGCCCTTCTCACTACTGCAAAGATTCTCTGAGGTAGACGCACCATGAACTGACAATAATGAGATGGGGGCATACGGCAGCACAGAAGCATGAGCTACTTTAGAGGGAAGAGAAGATGTATGTTACAAGTGTGTCTTGTCATTCATCTGATGTGTTTAGACTTGTCATTTCAATCACCAAACCCTGTGTACCAATCATGGGCCTGTATCTTATTATCCTTTTGAAATGGGTTTTCTCTTTAGGGAATCAGCTGAGAAGAAAAATATTAAGCCCCTTTGGTCTGTCCAAAGCAATTTGTTCCCAACACATGTACCTAATGAATAACAAGATTATTTTGAAAATTAATTCTGAAATTAACAGTGGTAATAGAATGATAGGAAGAAGGCAGATTTTTGGATTTGGAGACTTCAAACTTTAAGTCAAAAAGAAGAGCACCAGATTCAGATCACAATACTCGGAAATGAATATGTACTTACCTCATCCTACTGAGAAACTTAACTCCTGTGTTTCCATCTCTTTACCTGTAAAACTAAGGCACTGCCACCTAACTCAAAGGGTTGTCTATGAAAACAGAAGTGACTGAGTATATGGTACACATTCAGTTCCCTTTTCTTCCATTATCTTTCATTTTTTAACTGAACTAATGTATTTTCTTCTCTTTCAAGCTACAATAACATGAGGAAAAAATGCAAAGATTCTGGAAGGGCTGCTGCTATTAATACAGTATTTTTTTAACCACAGTACAGGAGACACTTTAAAACTATGACTTATGAACCTCTGCTTTCCTCCCAGTTTGCTATGGATTTATATCTTGTCATCTACAGACCCGATCATATACTAAATGCTCATTATTTACATTTCTTACAAAGTAAATAGCTATTCACAGATTGAGTGGGACCATGCCTGTGGAGTTGTTAGACTATCAGGAAACAAAGTATGTATTTGTCTCATCACCAACTCTAATAGAGCTAGGCGCTGGATCTCCTATGCAAAGTATGGACCAATAGAAGCTTGGTGAATGAATATAGAAACATTCTACATCTGCCATGTCCAGTGTGGTCTTCATTAGCATTTGTGGCAATTGAGTACCTGGAATGTAATAATTACTGTGCCCAGGAAATCGGAGTATTAGGTTTTTATGATTAATTTGAACTTAATTTTAATTGACTTAATCGGTAAATTGCCACTGGTGATTAGTGCCTGACACATTAGACAGTGCAGATATGAAACATTTCCATGTCTAGTCTCTAGTAATCTTTACCTTGTCCTCGTTCCATGGGCACTGGTCCAGCTCCTTGCATTCCAACTTGGGCTTGCATGACTCCTAGAAAATAAAGGGCAGGGAAAAAAACATAAATTGGGCCTGTAGCAAAAAACAACAACAGTGGCTGAGTTCATAAACGTCATCCCTTTTCCTCACAAAGAGAAAGCTCTGATGGAAGTGAGGACTACCATTAAACAATGTAATGAGCAGAAGATAAAGTTTGTCAGTATACGGCACACTTCAGTGACAAGTGAGTTCAGAAGGAATATTTCATCACAATTACCAAAATTGTGGCAGAAAACCCTTTAATACAAGAAAATAGCACCTCTTACCTACAAGCCTCCTCTTATAGAAGGCAGTATCACTCATAGGATATTTTATAAATGTATGGAAATATTATTTAGTTATGACAAAACCTTTGGGGGCATAGATGACACTGAATGAGATAGTGTCAGGGATACAAAGTATGATACAATTCCCCAAAATCAAGGCTGATATTATGTCTGATAAAACTTTCAAATGTCTCACTGAACATTCATACAAAGGAAAAGCTGTCTTTTGTCATCTCAGTCTAGAGGCCGAGTCTGTTTTATTTGTAAACACAGAAGCTATCTGCACTATTTTAGTATATATCCACTGACTTTTCCAGAAATCCAACTACTAAGTCAACTATGGAGACTGCAATTTGTTTTCAGAATTCTAATACGATTTTTCACTATTTAGGAAAACCACATCAATAGTGGTGTTTGAATTACCAAAGCAAACATCAGTGTAACTGTCTACATTTTTAGTTTTTACACTCACAGGACAGATGTAAACACCTACTACATTTTGTGTTCTAACCATACCTGGACATTTACATATTAATTTTAATAAGTTAATTTTCTTTTACTTTCCATGTGTATTACAATTAGGGAGTTATATGAATAGAATATTTTGAAGTCATGTTACAAAAATTGTATCATCTGTGCACTACATTTCAGGAAAGTAAAGCGACTACCAAATACCTGTTACAGAAAGGGTATGCTGGATTAACAGAGTTTAACACTAACCAGACAGGGTATGATGACTACTATATAAAGAATAATAACACATCACAAATCCTTGTGTGGTCCCTTCAACATAGCAGTAATTTCTCTTTTCCTCAAAGGAACTAGATATGCTACTGTGTGGGGTCAAAAGGCAAGCAGATTTGTTTGTAGTTCATTAATACATCCTTAAAATAGAAAGGACATATCCTATTGTCCCTACTTCATTGAACATGTTAAGCACTAAAAGTTATAGATTAAATACATAAAGAACTGGATGCTACTCCAGCTCTTTCTATTATATTATATATCTGTGATTCTGAGCAAGTGACTCAATAAAAGTGTATACTCCTGGCTTCCTTCTCTGTACAATGAACAAGCTGTTCCAAATAGTAGTCCTCAGAAAGTGGTCCCCAGCTAGACAAGCTGTATCAATATCAATAACAACAACAATAACAAAAACGCAAAACCTGAAAGTTCACAGGTTATGAACCTCAAACTTGTTAAATTATAGTTTGGCATCAGGGCCTATTAATCTGCATTATATAGGCCCTTCAGGTGATTCTAACACAGATTAAAGTCTAAAAACAACTGATAAGTGATTTCAAGGCTTCTTCTGGCTATAACGTTCCGTTCCACTAAATACAGACCAATCACCAACACAATACAAAGGTTTAGGATTTGAGGCAAAAGCAGCAGAAAGCATTATGAGCATAATTTCCCGCATAAAGAAATCATCACATAATACCTTTTATTTGTACAGACTAAGTCCCCAGTAGTGAACCTCGTGGTCAGAACATGTGAATCTTTCATGTTATTCTACATGAAAGGCTGAAAACCTTCTTATTTTTACCAGTGACATATAAGTACAAACTTCTTTACAAATATTTCTTTGAAACTTGGCACTGAGGGGTGTAAGTGGCACTTTATTGTTACTATAAATGAGGCTGGTGTGTTGCCCAACTGGCTTTGCTTTTCTATGAAGCTCTTAAAATAGTTTCTTCCTACGCTGTTCTGTAGGTTGTTTTCCCTCTTCTTAATTTTCAAAGAGCTGAAGGACAGCTCAAAATCCCCATGAAGTTTTTTTAATGAATTCACAAACATAAATACTATAAACTTCGAAACATTCCTTGAAAGTAAGTTAAATCTTATGGTATGCTCAATTTGTGTCTTTTGGTTCGCTTTGGGGGGGGACATTGTTTTGATAACAATACTTTTGTGTCTGGTGCTAGGGACTGAACATGGGGCTTTTTGCACACCGTACACAAGTGCTTTAACACTAGCTACACCCCCATCTGCATTAATTTCCTCTTTTAGGTGTCTTATGTTTTATTATTTTGCTAATTAACTTAGAACTAGTATGGAATTCCTTTTTTAGTTACATGGGTATTTGAGAATATTCATTTTTTTCTTTGGTCACTACCTTTACTATTTTTCATACTTGTTTGAATGAAATATAAATATTTATTTTGTTTTAATTTATACTATAATTTTAAATTCCTCTTTAAATAGCTATAGTATGTTTCTTAATTTTCCAAGGCAAAATTTCTTCCCACTCACCTTTTATTTATTTCTAATTTTATTGGTTTAAAATCAGATAATGTGATCTGTAAAAATCTCCACTGCCTCATGCTTATCGCTAAGCCTGTGGTCTTCTTTTTAAAGGATCTATGGTCATTTGGAGTAGGGGAACATATTCTGCAGTTAAAGGATGCATGGGTTGTCTAAATAGTAGAACTTGTTGATCCTATTAGTTCTTGAATACATGAGTATTCACAAGGACAAAGTTATTCAACATGTCCAGAGAAGGTACTGACCAATAACCTGTATGTTAGTATTTCATGACAATGTTAAGTACAGAAACAGAGAACAGGCAAATGTCTATGGCAGTTTGCCATTGTTATGACATCCCAGTGTGTGAGCAGCACACGTGGCTCACTTAAGAGCTTATTCAGTTAAGATTGGTGGCATATGCCTCTAATCCCAGCACTTCGGTACCTCAAATAGGGGGATTGCATTTTGAGGCCAGTCCAAGCTATAGAGCAAGACCTTCCTTGTCTTAAAAGCAATACAAATGAAGAAATCATCTAGTTTCCTCGGCCTAGAATACATGTTATAGCTATACATTTGTTTTATACCAAGATTCTATTATTAAATAATTGGCTGCACTTCAGCAGTTACTACTATAAAACCTCAGTAAAGTAACAAAATGGTAAAGACTCTAACTGCAAGTTACCTGCAGGGGCTAAGGAACCAGGGCCAGGCCCTGCCACAGCAGCTGCCATCTGCACTGGGGCTGGAACTCCACCTGGCATAGAAGCTTGCATCATAGGAGGGGCGCCATTGACATGCATTCCACCCTGACCAAGAGAAAAGCAAGTATGAACATGTCTCTGTGGAGACTCAAAACATTAAGTTTCTCTTAATATTGGTAGTTGCAATAGTCTGTCAAACATCTTTTTTGTCTGACTTATCTTCTATAACATTAGTTTTATCACATATTCTGAATTCTACAGAAGCAAATTGTAGTATCTTGAGCCTGTTTATGTTGAGTGCAGTTAAGATAGAGCATATGTATAATGTAGAGACAAATAAACATGTCTTGTACATGTGGCAAGACAGCAAATAACCCATTCTTGACTCCACTAACTGGTGCATAACAATAAGTTAAAAATACCTTATAGTAACTTGATGTGCCAGGGTGGGTTGGTACCCAGGGGAGAAAAGAGGCTACGTGAGGGAGTACCAGGAAGAGAGGGGACCCGCAACTGGGATATAAACTGAATAAATGATGAGAG
>BDUI01019606.1:18277-37292 GCA_002335545.1 Apodemus speciosus
ATCTATCTATCTATCTATCTATCTATCTATCTATCATCCACATTAATAAATTTCTTTCTCTGTTTCTGTCAGTTTCTTTGTCTCTCTGTCTCTGTTTCTTTGTATCTTTCTGTCTCTGTCTCTGTCTCTCTCTGTGGTGTGTGTGTGTGTGTGTATGAACTTAACATAGAAGCCTAAGTCACGCAGTTAAGTTACATCTCAAAACTGAGAACATGACAGTTACTTGGTCCTTGGGTCTAGAAACCTCAACAGTCAGAGTAGTCCCACAATGGCCATCTTTCACCGGGGCTGGGCAACCTGTAGCTACTCATTCCACAAGGTGGGGGGGGGGTCACCATAGTCCCAGTCAGGTGCAGGGATCCCAGAGAGTGCCCAGGGAGCCGATGGTCTCCAGTCTTCGACCTCCAGTGAAAACTTGGAAATGCAGCTTCTGCTCTCCCCTACAGAAACAGCAGCAGAAGCAAGAGGACAAACCCACACAGGGCCCAGAAATAAGCAAAGTCACTGGGGAGATAATCTCCCATTCAGCATACCCTTTCTCACCCGGCTGCACCAGAAGGTGCCACCCACAGTTGTCTGTGAGCCTCCCCAGTCAGTCCAGGCAATCCCACAATTCTTCACGCTCAGGTCTCTATTCCTGTGATTGTAATTCGTGGCAAGTCGACATTAAAATCAGCCATGATGAATGTATACCGAACATCATATTTTAATATTTGAAACCTTATTTGGCTTATATGCTAATAGAGCATAAACACACATTCAGTGTTGAAATAGAACAGGGAACCATAGAGTTTACTCATGAAGGTAAATATGACAGATTTTAAATTTGTAAGGAAAATATATACTATAGATGACAGAAAAGAAGAGACTTGAGCACGATTTTTCTTGTCCATGCAAATGACGGTACACTGTGGTGCAGGAAGTATCTCAGTCTGTTTATACCAGGGATTCCTAAGTGCCTGGCTTCAGCTGAGCTCTGTGACATTCACCATCCAGATCTGTTTAGACTCAAAGCTGTATTTCATTTTCTTTCCGAGGTTTTGCAGTGAAATTGAAAATACTGATTCATGATTATTACACTATAGATGAGTACATATATGTGTATATACACATATATGAATAGTTGTATAGCATATATATAATTATATACACATATACATATACATACACATACACATATATTTAAAAGGCCTGGATCAAAGATTTTATTTTGCCTTCTGTTCAGGACTTTCTGATAAGTATTTCTCCAACTTAAATATACATGAGAATCCCCCACCTCTCTCTCTCTCTCTCTCTCTCTCTCTCTCTCTCTCTCTCTCTCTCTGTGTGTGTGTGTGTGTGTGTGTGTGTGTGTGCATGCATGTGTGTATGTGCTTAAATACAGACTGAAGACTAAGCAAAGCCAATCAGTACTTCACGGAAGCTTTCGAGCAGTGCCTCCATTTCTAGGGCTAGTGACTAGGAGCAGCATCAGGGAACTTACTTGAATATCTCAAATGTCATACGTTTATACATATGTTCCATGTAGCATTCAGAGTTGTCCGTCTTACTACATGGCTGTTATCCCACACCCTTAACAAAAAAGAACGCCTGGTGGTGGTGGTGGCGGCGGCGGCGGCGGTGCACGCCTTTAATCCCAGCACTTGGGAGGCAGAGGCAGGCGAATTTCTGAGTTCGAGGCCAACCTGGTCTACAGAGTGAGTTCCAGGACAACCAGGGCTACACAGAGAAACCCTGTCTCGAAAAAACCGGGGGAAAAAAAGAGAGATAGATAGATAGATAAATAAATAAATAAATAAATAAATAAATAAATAAATAAGCCACCTTAAGTACTGGCCTCAATGTCATAATGTTGGGGCTTGTTGGCTGGAACGCCCCTCACTCAAATAAAGACCCAACAGGTAGATTCCACATTTTCTCCTGTTGGAGGCCACGGCTGTTTTCACAGCAAGCATGGGCTCCACTGGCGCCCATTCCCTCTTCTCAGGACACACACTAGTGAACCCTGAGTATTTTTTTCTTTGCAGTGGTGGAGGCGAGTGATACTTCTCAGAATTGCATAGTTCCTGTCCTGGGGAGCAGGCCCTTTAGGGCCTCATTTTAATTCTTACCCCTTCTAAAAACCTGCTCTGAAAAGGGACCTGCTCACACCTCCAGTCTGTTCACACCAGAGGACTCAGGCTGAGCGTTAGCAGAATGGAAGCAGTTTTATACCAAACATTAGTTTGCTTAATCCTCTCATGTGGTTCCCTGAACTGGTTGGCAGGCCCAGTTACCTCCAGATTTGATCTTTGGCAGACCGGAGCTTCTGTTCAGCCCCCGAGGATGTGGTGTCGATAATTCTGGTCGGTAGCACTCTCCTGAAGCCTGTTCTGCATCTTAGTAACCCATCTGCAGATTGTACTCAGAAGAGGGAAGCCATCCAAAGACTTGCTAGTGACAAAGGGAAACTTCTCACAAATGAAATGGAAAAATGATCAATCATCGACTCCTGCTGCGAGTCAAACACCGTGGGAATCATGTCACTGTCAGTTCTACCTTGACGGACCCTACTTAACAGACAAGAGAACCTCCAGCAAAGGTTAGGGGAAGTATGGAGAAAAAGTGACTCTGGGCTCATTAAAAGAAGTTCCCTGTAATTATGAAAGTTTTACCTTCAGTCGTTAAACTGGTTGCTCATTTTTCCTGGTCTCTAACATAGTTTGGCTCCAAATCCTAAAACAAAAATAGGAGATGCAATTTGAGGTTTTATGGTTGCAGATATAAATCCCTCTGTACACAATAAGCACACACATTTTTTTTTTTGAGCAAACTACAGATGTAAGAGGAATAGCCCGGTCTGAACTGAGTCATGGAGAAAAGTAATCGGTTTTCAGTTGTCCAGCCAAGCCCACATTTGCCTGGGTGTTTGCTTACTTCCTGCCAACACAGAAACATCAAAGAAACAAGATACCAGAGGCCAGCTCTGCTTTAAAAGAAGGCACTGTCTTTGATTTTTTTCATTTATTCAACAAATATTTATGGAATGCCTACCATATGTCGGACCGTGTTGTAGGCATGGAGGGTACAAGTCAGCAAGGAAATAAAACAGCTAAAAAGGCGATTGCTCTCATCCTGTGCAAATGATTTATGATTCATAATATGACAGCAGCAGCAAAATAAATATGTATTAATAGAAGAGAGAAAGCCATCAGAACATCACTGTCTTCAGATTCTTTTTTTTTTGGGGGGGGGGTTTCGAGACAGGGTTTCTCTGTGTAGTCCTGGCTTTCCTGGAACTCACTCTGTAGACCAGGCTGGCCTCGAACTCAGAAATCCGCCTGCCTCTGCCTCCYRAGTGCTGGGATTACAGGCACYACCAYGCCCGGCTCACTGTCTTCAGATTCTAATGGAGATCTCATCTCCCAAACTGCAAGTCAAATGAAAGAAACTTTAAGTATGTCACACCGTGGTTTTTATTCAGTTCTATTTTGTGTTAAAATGTACTTGGTATAATATTTGCCACCTAGCCTGTTTTTGAGTTTGCTTCAGATGTATTAAACACATCTGTAATGTTCTCGGCAGCCACCGGCAGCCCACTACATAACTCTTTATCTTGGAAAGTTGATGCTCTACTTACAAAACAGTTTCTTGTCCACCCCTCTCCACAGTCCCTGGCATACATGATTCTAGCATTTGTCTATATGATTCGACAAGTTTAATTTCACATAAGCAGAATTTATGTTTGTCTTTGTGTGCCTGGCTTATTTCACCCAACACAATGCCCCTCAAGAGTCACCAGTTTGCAGTGTATGGTATGGTATGGTATGGTATGATATAGTAAGGTATTGTATTGTATGCATACACTGCATTTTGCTTCTCTGCCTGTGCACACATAGACACTGGAGTATTTTACATATTGGTTATTTTGAATAATGCTTTCATGAACATGTGTGCACAAATGTCTTTGAAGCGTGATTATCAGTTCTTTTTGTAAATACCCAAAATGGACATTCCTGCATCATATATGGTGATAATATTTTAATTTTTTTTGAAGAAATCCAGCACACGTTTTCACAGTGTGTTGTATCATTTCAACCATCAGTGCATAAACATTCCGGTTTATCCACATTCTCGCCATCACTGTTACTCATTTATCTTGAGAGTGGTCATCTTAATGAACGTGCAGTGGAATCTTGCTGAAATGCAGACTGAGATACTCCTACCCGGTCACAACCGTATCTAAAAGCCTGCAGGAGCCAAGCGATTGTAGACAGATGGAATGTTACAGATCATGGAGTCAAAAATTATCTTGAGTTATCTTCAGTCTCTTTTCATGGTCATATACTATCAACCTTTGTATCTAGCACTGTTTCTTTTGTGACTATTGGCTAAAACTTTGGAATACATACATAGTTTTGACAGATCCATGGCCTCTGCATTTGACAGACTGTATATTAGCATCCAAATCGTGAGAAAGATTTCACCTTGTAAATGACAAGTGTACAGTAGAGATTTCCCTCCTGCTTTGTAGGCCATCTGCTTGGCAGTTCATCTCTTCTCTTGTGTAACTATTCTAAGATCAAGGGAAACCAAGATGCTCTGGGAATGTGGATTTGTGTTCCTGGGTCATGGCCACTCTTATTTGTGGCAGAATAAAGTTTGATGGTTTGTTTTAAATTCAGAGTTGTTATTTGAAGCACAGTGGTCAACCTGTTGTTTCATTGTTGTCATAGATATTATACAGAGAAGAAAACTGAAATGACGTCTAAATGTATGAGAAAAAATGAGCGCAGTATTCAGGTAAGGTGCTGATAAGTGTCATTGGTTTTTGTACCTGCTGAGCTGTCAAGCCTGTTAGATAAACAAACAGCAATTTAAAAATCTGTCATCTTTTTCTTTCATGCCACCCATACCTCCAGCTCAGAGAGGCTTTGACCAAGCAGCTGTTCTCACTAGGCCCATGCCAGCCACAGACAGTATAATTCATTTTACTGGTTATATCAGAATATTCTCAATATAGGGCTTTAATATGAAAGTGAACAGCAGGGAAGCAAGAACTGAAATTCCAAATTCAACCAGTTGTTTTATTAACAGGGTTTTATTAACCAGGGGTTTGAGTAGGTGCTCGAATTGCTATTCTTAAGCTCCAAGTCTCCAATAAATCAAAACTCTTGTATGAAAATTATGTCTTTCTTCAAAGTGACCATTTATCACATTTAATGTAGTTCTCTTTAATATTTTGAGATTATAATATAGTTACATTGTTTACTCCTTCTCTTTTCTCTGTTCATACATCTTACCAGGTTCCTTACCCTTCTTGCTCTTTGTCAAATTCATGTCCTCTTTTTCTTTAAGTTACACACACACACACACACACACACACACACACACACACACACACACACCTTGCTCAAAGTTTGTATACTRTTACTTGTGTGTACTTGTAAAATGGGCTGTCTTCTTAATACCATTATTTTTATTTGCTTACAGGAAATGACTCAAGTTCTTCATTATGAACTATCTGATGCCTATCATTGGATTCCTGTCTATACCACTATAAGGTTATGATAACATTCTAAATTACAGAATATTGGAAGTCTACATTTCTTTGCCACAGAACCAAATATCCATTACAATACTATTTATTATATAATTATGCACRTGCTCAATGAATTTCTGGGGCTTCAAAAGTACTTAAAATTAAGTATAAACTCAATGTTTGTGTTACAATATCTATATTTAAAATGCTCAGTATATGGCTGTGGCTAGTGGTTACCACAGGTGTAGAATGTTTCTATTGTCATAGAATTTTGAATTGACAGCAGTGATCTAAGAAGGTGCATACCTTTACATTTTGGTCATTTTGTTGTTGTTGTTGTTGTTGTTGTTGTTGTTGTTGTTGTTGGACACAATATCTCTATGCATCTCTTTCTGTCCTGGAGCCCACTCTGAAGACTAGGCTGGCTTCAAATTACAGAGCTCTTCTTGCCTCGGTCTCTCCAGTGCTGGGATTAAATGTAGGTTCTACAATGCCCTGTTTTGCTTAGAAATAAAGATTGACATAATCTTAAATTGCATATCTGAGTCAGTTTGATGAAACTCAAAAGGGAAACACAATGCTCATAGTGCAGTCTTTGCAGGAATCTGCAATGCCAATAGAAGGAAGGGCCAGAAAGAGATTTCCTTAGCTTGTGATATTTAGCTCCTGTTCCCACCCCTCAAGTGTAATAGTTAATGCTCAATTGTAAGGACCTTGTAATACCTCACCATGTCTACTTGGGACTGTTTTAATGTTCCTTCGTAGGTGAGCCAAAAACAGACACATGCATAGGGATTCAGGTATTGTCATCTGCTGGGTGAAGTATTTCACAGAACTTAGATATTAACATGTTTTTAACATTAGGGTTGGTATAGGCAAGAAGAGTACGAAGGCTGGTGGATAGTTAACCAGTTGTCACAAAAGGAAAAGGAAAAGTGCTAGATCAGTGTGGTGGCTTGAATACGCTTGGCTCAGGGAGTACACTATTAGGAGGTGTGGCCTTGTTGGAGTAGGCGTGGCCTTGTTGAAGTTGGTGTTTCATTTTTGTAGGTGGGCTTTGAGATTCCCCTTTTAGCTGCCTATAAGCCAGTCTCTTCCTGGTTACCTTCAGATAAAGATGTAAACCTTTGAGCTCCTCCAGTATTATGTATGCCTTCATTCTGCCCTGTTTCCTGCTGTGGTGAAAATGAACTCGACCTCTGAAAATATAATGTTCAATAAATAAGTAGATGTCCCCCAAATAAATGTTGTCTTTTATAAGAGGTGTCTTGGTCATGGTGCCTCTTCACAGCAGTGGATCCCCTAACTAAGACAGTCGGATACTGAGGTTGATAGTACAGGATTATTAAACAAGACTAAAGATAAGCAAAGGTAACTTTGACTTCATGGTCTAGAACATTCCATCTCTTCACACACACACACACACACACACACACACACACACACACACACACACATTTATCATACTCACCAGGCCAGAGAAGGTAGTTGGTACAAATTCCTATCTTTGCCAAATTGAGGAAACATGGACCATTACCCAAAACTTGAATCACACCATGCCAAATGCATCTCAGCATCTGCTATGAGATTTATAGAAAAGCTTGGCACTTCTGAGTGGAGAGCCGAGCTATTTAAAGCATAACGAAGTCAATAGTGGTATTTTAATACTAATAAAGAACTAATGAAGAATGCCTTCCATGCCAAATCCAACTACCGCAGAAAGTGCCCAAAGCAGTCTGCTTATCTTCAAGGCTTAACACTCTGATGCCCTACAGACAAGAACTCACAGTTCCCACTGGTTAGAATGGAGAGTTAAGAGTTTAAGAAAACTTTTGGCCTAAAATTGGTCTTCATCTCTGGGCCCAATCCATATTTTTCTGAGGATAAAAATAAGCCCTCAGATGATATTTGATGAACTGTATGAAATTTACACCATTTCCATCTAAGTTTCCAAAATATAAAGGAGGCACCTTTGTGACATGCTTAGAATTTCTAAAGGAAATACATTGTCAAACTAGCAGTGCATTGTCTCACTATGGGGTTATAGTCCTATATCATGTTGCCTCTGGAATAAATGGTTGTTTTGCTTCTTAACGCCTTCTTTTCCTCACACAACTTTCTTCTTGATGCAGTGTTTGAGCATATGTTAGTATTCACAGAAACTCTACTAGTTCATATACTGTTAGGTAAACATGGGCAATAGGCTTGCAAATCACGAGTATTAAAACTGTATCATCCCATGGAGTACCACAGCTGGAAGATGCCTTGGGAATAATCTAGTACAAAACCTTATATTAAAGAAAAAACAAGAACCTACACAGAGCTGATAACTGAGTAGGAGTAGCTATGTGCTTCTGATATTTAATGCTACAAAACATTTTTTTTTTTTTTACCAATAATCATTATAATCTGTTGAACACTTCTTGTGCTCTGGTTGCTTTATTAAGGCTAAAGTAAGGGAATATGCTAACACATTGCATTATCATTTCAATCATTTTAACAACTGTTTAGGTCAGTGCTATAGTTAGCTCCCCACTTGGAAGAGAAGAAAATGGAACTTAGAGGAGGTAAATGAGTGTCAAGAGTCACACACTGGGATTTTCCTGGGCTAAGATTCAGACTCAGGTTAACTCTGGAACCTGAATGCTCAGCAACTGAGTCGTGTTGTCTGAGCAGACTTTTTCAGGGGGAAAAATGATTACACACCTGGAAAGACTAAAACATGCTTTTATCACCAGTGAAAAAATGCTCTTTAAGACAGACCCAAAAGAGCCACCATGTGGTTTCTGGGAATTGAACCCAGGACCTCTGGTTGCTCCCACCTAAAAATTTATTTCTTGTTAAATGCAAGTACACTGTAGTTGTCTTCAGACACACCAGAAGAGGGCGTCAGATCTCATTACGGATGGTCGTAAGCCACCGTGTGGTTGCTGGGATTTGAACTCAGGACCATTGGAAGAACAGTCATTGCTCGTAACCTCTGAGCCATCTCTCTAGCCTATGAGTTAAAATTTATAGAAGATATTCATTTCTGCTATTCTCCAATTCTAACTATACATATTTGAAATGAGCTGTCTCAGCCATTACTGTTAGTTGCAAATAAGAAAACCCACGAATAGAGGTTTAAAATACCAGGCTGATTGTTGACATCAAAGCAGACGTATTTAGTAGGGCAGTGAATTTCAGATGTATTTAGCAAGGATTCTGGACTTGACTTTTGTAGTTTATTCAACCTCTTGGCCCCAGTTAGAGGCTATCTACCTTCATGCTTTCGCTATGGTATTCATGACTAATATCCTTTGTGATTCCTTATTCATATATGTTGTGAGTTTGTAATGGTATGGAGAAGAACACTGGAAAATGAAGAATATTTTTCCACAAGCTTGGAGGTCCGTCTGATTTCCACATTTTAGGTACAGTGTAGCACCACACCTAAATTCTTCACGTCACATGGCAGGCATACGTGGCTGCTCTATTAGACATAGACTAGGCCAAAAAGATATAGTCTTACTTTTATGGTTGTGAGCCTAGCCTTTAAAGGCTGAGCCATCTCTCCAGCCCATAGTCTTACTTTTAAAACAGGAACATCTGCTCAGCATTATAGAGCAAAGTGAAGAGAGTACATGGTTTGAAGCAACAACATATTTTATGCAGGACAGCAAAGGCAAGGATAATCCAACTTACTTAATCTCTTTATGTTTAGAAGTATGATGGTGGTGAATTAACTTGGGACTGGAGACATTAATAATTGGTTAAAGCACTTGTGGGGCAAGGAAAAGGACCATAGTGCAAATCTYCAGAACCTGTGTAAATGCCAGTGGGCATGCTATCCCTCCTACACTCCCTGGTTTAGAATGTGGAAATGGAGGGAGCCCCGAGCAAAAGGGCTAGAGAGATCAGCTGCCTAGGCTGGTTCTTGTTTTGATTGAGAGACTCTACCTCAAAGAAAAAGATAGAGAAGAGAAACCAAGGAAGGGTCTGAATATCAATCCTGRTCCTCTACACACATGAACACACATGTGTACACACACATGCAAACATGCATAGAAACATTACATACATACACATGAAAATATTAATTTAACCTACCCATGTACACATGAAAATACTCATTTAACCTTCTCACTGTAAATGTGGTTATCAAGAGCCTAAAAGAAATAGTTTATATGAGTATATTAAATAATCTAAGAAGTGCACTACAGATTTCAATATTAATTGGGAGCTAAATGTTAGTATTACAGACTGAATGCTTATGAAGGGGGAGGTATCTATATTGTCATAAAGGGGTCATTTATCTATATTTCTCCACTATCTAGAAGTATCTAGCCCATGTTTATATACTAATAACCATATCAAATAAAACATGAAAATAATAATAATGTTAATAGTAATAATTTGGTGAAAATATCTACGCATTGTAATAAATGTATTAAAAACAAGAAAGAAGTTTTAACAAGATGGCTCAGCTGGTAAAGGCATGTGCTTCCAAAATTAAAGAGCTAAATTTGATTCCTGTAATCCATGTAGCAGGAGAGAATTAACACCACACTCTCTGATCTCTGCATGCTTGTGTTGTCATAGGCATGGAGGCATCTAATAAAAGTAAAATGGGAATAAATGATAATGGATAAGAACATTTTAAGAACGAGGAAAAAACTTAAGTGTCTGAACATGAGCTAATAATCTACCAACAAAGTATTTAATATATCCTGAATTCCGTCATGCGATTAGGCTGCCAATCCATTGTTTCACTGAATTTTGCAGCTCAGATTCTTATGAGTCTTTGTCCCTTTGGGACAACCCAAACCCTTAACGGACATCAAGGAGAGACGAGATGAGCTTTCAAGCTGCATTTGCTAGAAGGCATTTACACCATTTAGTAAAAATATCCCCATGTCTCCTCGTTCTCAATGCGGCCAGGGGATCTACACTATTGATGGAGTTCTTGTGAACCTCTACACAAAGAAATAAAAATCTCTGATCCTCTAAGTGTGCTCAGTAGTCCTATAAAAATCAATGACACTCGTCACAGGAAACAGGGTGCCTTCGGCACACGTGTTTTTACTCTCAATCTTTTTTCTGTAACTAAATGCGATTTGTTGTCACATGGCCCTGATTGATGGCCAGTTCCCAACAGTCAAAACTGTGCCAGGATGTGCATAGGCGGCACAATTTGATATGATTCCAGCTGAGTCGGTCGGGTGGGAGGAAGTTTCAGCTCTACTGATCTCAGTAAGGTATCTTCTGAGAACTGCCATCGACAACCCGCAAATTCCAGCTACAAATCCTGCAAACGTTACCGCTGGGAAACAGCACTTTAACGGATGGTCTGGTATTTCCAAAAGATAATGTCAGCATGACATTTTCAGTCTTTTAATATGGTTTTATTGAGTCCCAATGGCACCATCTTAGAGTTGGGTCCCCTTGAGCTGGGAGAGTTATAGCATCTGCTGATGTCCATGCTCTCTGGTACCTAACACAATGGGCCTTCAATATAAATCCCAGATTTTTAGAGGGAAGCCCTCTTGCTGCRTATGCCTCTCTACAAGAGAAATGAAGCATGCTGTGAATTAAGGGAATGTTCTCTTAGTCACGGGGTCTGCAATAGAAGGGTGCATACTATATGGCTCTCAGTTGAGCTGCCAAACTCATCTCATGCCACCCCAGATGAGCAGAAGGGCAGTGGTGTTCCATGTCTATGTCTCACCCATAGACTCATATGGTGATGCTTGGACAGAAGAGTGTGTGTGTGTGTGTGTGTGTGTGTGTGTGTGTGTGTGTGTGTGTGCTGGAGATTTAAGAATTGACATCGCAGGTGAATTATGAACTCTTGCATATTTTTGAGAGTTCTCTCTTGTTCCAAGAAGGCAATCTTTTTGGTCTGTTGAAGGTTGAGTTGGCTGATAGGATGAGTTCAGCAAGTCAATCGGCTTTCCTCAAAAGCTTGCCAATTCAAGTGTCATTCTCACCCAAACAACCATTAAGATGACCATAAAATGAAGCTTCACAGGAGTAGAGACATCTGTCCGCATATGTAAATATATGCATATCTGTGTACTTTTTTTTCCTGTCCTTGCTGAACCCACCAGATGCCCAATCCATGCCCAAATGATCAAGTATAATGTGTGGGATTTTATGAGATCTTTATGCAAATCTATGCTAAGTTTGATACCACAGAGACATGATGTTTGTCTTGGGTTTAAGGATAAGTGAGGTAATATATGTATACCATAGTCTAGCATGTAGCAAACACTTATCCAATGGAAGCTGTGATCTATTCACTCATAGCCTTGCACCATTTCCTGTTCACTCTCCGCTTCATGTCCATGGTTAAGATGTGCTCTTTCAGCCTTCTGGTCCTGCTACCATGCCTGTGACTTGTTGCAATGCCTCTTCACCAAAAGGGACTTCTATCCCTCAGGAACCATCAGCTTCAAATAAATATTCTCTTCGATAATTTGGTTTTGGCCATAGTGTTTTTTATTATAGCAACATAAATGTTACTAATACTGTGAGAGATGGAAAAGCAAGGAAAAGAAAACACCAAACAGCATGAGCTTTCAGGAAGAAAATGTAGTTCTCTGTATTTGGAAAAAAATGTTATTTCTCCTATATTGAACAATGTGAAAAGGCTTTTGATGGGAATTCTTGATACAGTGACCATAGAATGTGTTATTTCTTTCTTCCTTGGTGCTGACAATGACAGAGTGTGTGCCCTGACCTCCAAAGGAAGAGTGACAACTGTATGCAGAGTGTACTGGGTCCCACAGTGTTCAAAATCACGTGTTGCCTTTTCAAAAACAATTTGTTGTTTTTTAATCAGTATTAAAGCAAGGAGGATTCCAGAATAAGGTGACTTATAAGAATAACTCGTTCTTCGTAGTTTCATCTAAATAACAATTAATCCTTTCTAAAAATTATTTTATTCTTAGGTGAAGGAAGTAAGTATACTACCAAGGCTTACCGATCCAAAATAGTCATTTTAACATACTGGTATAGGAAAACATCATGGCCGAGTCAACTAGAGACCAAAGTCCACAGAGGGAAGAAAGCCATCACAGGGTCTTTGTGGGAGCTGCAAAGGAGAAGAGCTGAGTTTGTAGGCCATGCCTTTGCTGTACAAAGCCAAGTTAATATTTGTGCTTTGTTTTTGTTTTTTGTTTTTTTTTTTTCCCCAAAAGTATAATACTTGTTTGGGTCTTCATAAGCTTAACCTCTGGGAGAATACACACGGAAAATAGTGTTTGTTGTTTTTTTTGTTTGTTGGTTTGGTTTGGTTTGGTTAGGTTGTTTTTTTTTTTTTTTCCCTACCATTTAGGCTGTTAATGAGCTGCTTTCACGTGGCAGTGAGCTGAGACTTTTTGTTTGTTTGTTTTGTTTTGTTCTTTCTCCCCTTTCCCAGCTGCTCCGGAAACAACTGAAGTTTAAGCTGCCTTTGCCCTCCACATAAGAACTGCCTTTTGACTAAAGCAGTGATTTGATGGTAAAAAGGACTTTCTTTTAAGGGAGAGGACTTAAAAGAAGAAAGATTTGTATCTATAGGGGAAAAAAACATTATTTTCAAAGCACACAGGAAAGAGGGAGGTTTCTTCCCTGGGGCTAGGGTCAGAAGGAGAGGGGAGATACGCAGCTGCACTGCCCATAGGAGAAAGGACTGACTTCAACCCAGTTGACCCAGGCCTCCTGGGAAGCCGCATGTACCCAAAGCCACAGACCACACCTGTACACTAGCCTTAGGTCTGCCAAGAATCCTCTGGGATTCTACATCTCAGGACCTTCCCCGAAAGTTCAGCTTCCCTCATACAACTCTGGAAAGCCCRTTCGGCAACAAATAAGAACATCCAGGCGGAACAACGACAAGACCCTTTAGCAAGGAGGCCAGTTAATGACGTTCCTCTCAAGGAACTTATCTGGGACACTTCTGTGGTCCCTTGTACATGACTACATTATATAACAAATTAGGCTAGGCAGCGTTCTACAAAACCTGGGCATTTCATTGTGTGTCGAAGGAAAATTTTCAGTAATTATTCTTCCTAACCCCTAAATATTGCAACACTTAACACTCCTTTTTAAAGAGGGGTATCACATATTTAGTCTTCAGACATTGTTGTTATAGGAAGCAAGACTCACTCTTTAACGGTTCCATAGCCAAATGCCTACTTTGCAGCTATCAAGAAGTCCCAACCGTAGGAGGCTCATCTGGACTGTTAAAGGTTGAGAATCAGCTTGACTGTTTCAATGGATTCTAAGAAAGATGACAGGGAGAAAACACATAAAAACGTAGGACAGCAAGATCTGGCTGCATGGGGATGTTTTAGACACAGACTTCCCTCCCAGCCCTAACCACGCCACCTTGGCCCAGCTCCTACTGGACAGTCAGCCCTGGGCTTCCCTTCATGACCCACAGACTGAGCCGTATCCATGAGCCAATCCTATTCCATTTTCCTTTCTTCCTTTTTGGAGAGAGGCATTTTATTAGCATTCTCAGTGGATCCAAATGACACATGAAGCTCCAGGTTTAGCTTTCAGCTCTGAAAAGTTAAAGATCAACATGGATAAGAGGAAGGAAACTTGGAGTGAGTAAAGTCTGAGGTGATTGTGCATTGTTGACATGGACACGGCCATGCCAAAGATGTCAAGACTTCAGACCTATAGAAAATTGAAAAAGCTCTAACCCCTATGGCCCAGGCTCAAGAGAAATGGTGGGGCTTTTCTCCAGAGTTCCAGCATGAGTGTCTATAAATGATTGAGTCGTGTGTGCATAGACTCGCTACTGTAACTTCCTCTTCCCAGATGTTCACAGTCTGAGATGCTACCCTGTGGAGACCTCCTATGGAAATTAGCTAATCCCCCCTCCTGTGTTATACCCAATAAAACCACTGAGGTTCCAGGTGTCAGTGGGTAGTAGACGCCAACCCCACCTGACCTCAGCTTCTTTGTCATTGTGTCTGTGTGTCCCTCATTAGAGTTGCTGGACCCAAACCATGCAGGTTGCAGCAACCTTGCAATATTTAAATTTACCCTACATTCCTGCATTGCCTACACACACACACACACACACACACACACACACACACACCTTGCTCTTATGAAAGCCATGAAAAGATAAGCATCTTCCCTATTCTTGATGAATAACAAATTGAAGAGTTTTAGGAAGTAGCCATGATGACAAACCTCAATCATTCTAGCATCTTTGGGAGACAGACAGTGGTCACTCTGGGCCTCGAGTCCTTGTATCAAGCAAACAAATAAATGCATAAAAACTTCTCATGCATGTTAGTGTGGATGGGGAGGATCACCACATATGGAGTAGGTTTGCTCAGGGTGAAACAAGTCTTACTAATAATAGAAAATTTATGCATGTTTCCAGCTGACGCTTTCCAAAAATCCTGTCACCAACATCTTTTATTTCCTGTAGACAATTATGCCGTTTCCCTCCCCTTGCCATTATGACAGAATGGCACATGGAACACACACATACAATACCCCATAGCTTGGTACTGTTCATACATTCCTCCCATAGTAGGATTGATGTAGCTGCAAAGAGAAAGGAATGTTCCCAAGAAGAACCCGAAAGACACGTATGTTGATGTCAACACAGACACCAATCTTGGGGTGCATGTGTGAAATCAAGTGTGAAATGAAGGTGTGGACCACAAGTGGGATGTTTGGTTAGATGCCAGAACCGAGAAGATTCCTAACCAAGAATCTGAGCATGTGGAGAATGAATTTGAGATGGGAAGTTTAGGACAAGTGACTGGACAAGATGTAGAGAACGGAGACAGATCACAGAACTACAATAATGTTCAGGTAGGGAAGGGACGGACAGTCATTGATTTGTGACACACTTCCTCACTTTCTCTTGAGAAATAAAACTATGCTGTAAGGATGAAAAAAATCATGAACCTATTGCGTATCATAAGAAAGACATCAGGCAATGAGGCCTCAACTCAGGCCCTTTGACTTAGGTCCCACTCTGTATGCGGACTTCCAAATAAAGGTGAGTATACCTCCTAGTGTGACAAAGAAATTTAACTACAATGAAACCTGTGGTGGTGTTCACATTTTCTCTTCTCTCTCACCACAACCTGTATCTTTAAGACTAAGAAAAGACAATTATTTTATTATTGTTCCTTGGAAATCCCTTTTATATCTCAATAAACCTTTTTTTTTTTCATGAAAAGTAACCAAAATGGAATAGAAAAGAGAAGCTGCCCTATTACTTGTAGAGATAAGACTAATTCATTCTTCCATGGGCTCAGTGCTTTTATGACTGGGGTTTATGAACAAACAAACAAAAAAGTTCCTAGTCCAAACCCAGAGTGTTCAGCACCAAATCCAATTGTCACAAAAGAAGAGACAGAATGTTCCCCTGTCTCTTTATCTGTGTCTAAAAATACTGAACTTTATTTTGAGGTGCTGCTTTGCTCCTAATATCCATGTCTCTCCAAAATCTGCATGTTGCTCTCCTCACACAGACATCCTTCCTGTGACGTTAGGAGGTTGTTGGTGGGAGGTGATTATGCCACGAGGGAGCTGCCCTTGTCAATATGATTGATTAATGCCTTTCTGAAGAGGGTCCCAAAGGGCTGCCTTGCTCCTTCCACCATGTTAAGATACAAGGAGACTGTTAGGGTTTCCATTGCTGTGGTAAAGCATTATGATCATAAGCAACCTTGGGAAGAACAGGTTTAGTTCTCTTCCACATCACAATTCATCATGGAAGAACACCAGGATGGGGACTCCACCACAGGAGGTATGCAGAGGCAAGTAATGGCTTCTGCTCTGACCTGTTCTGTAATATTACTCTAGTGTTCATAGGTTGTAAAAGTAAAGCAAAAATACAGAAGTGAAGCAAAAGCCATGGAGGAGTATTTTTTCCTAGCTTGCTCAGTCTGCTTTCTTAGAGAACCCAGCACCATGCCCACACGAATGGGACCACCAACAATGGGCTGGACCCTCCTGAATGAATCCCTAATTAAGAAAATGTACTACAGACTTGCTTACAGGCCAGTCTTATGGAAGCATGCTCTCAATTGGCAATCTTCTTTACTCTCTCAAGTTGACATAAAACTAGCCAGCATATTGACATATCTACAAACCAGGAAACAGGCCTTCAGAGGATGCTAAATCTGCCAGAACCCTGGTCCTGAACTTCCAACCTCTTCAACTTCTTTATATGCTGCCTATTGTATGTTATCACAGCCCAAATAGGCAGAGATATAAGCTACATTTTTTTGGAGCAGATCAACTTATTTTTTAGAATATTGAGGGCTATTATAAAAAACTTACAATGTGGTAATTTAATGAAACAACAAAGATTGTTGAATTGGAGCACCAGTTAAAAAAACAGAACTACAAATTGGGTGCAAACTAATCACCAATATTTTCCCTAATGGGTTCTTAGGAAGGCGAATACAATCTTATTCTTCTGCATTTTATAAGTTACAATAATTTATGGCTTATAATGTGCTTATGAAGATAGTGATCTTCAAGAAAGTTGGTCATTGTACTGCCTCAATTGCTAAAACCTTTGGTTTGGGATGAGACTATGAAATGAACAATTCTGATTGGATTTTTTTTCCTTGTTTGTAGAGAGAAATTGGACTACTAAATAAGCACATAAAGTTAAATTATATTTCGTTCTTACATAACTTCCATTTTGACATTTTTGCTTTACTTTAAAAAGCTCTAAGTATTAGAGTAACATTACCGAACTGATAAAAGCAGATACAYGAAAGACAGATCACAAACTTTAGTACAGCAACTAGTACTACAATTATTCGTTTGTGTATGTTCCTGTGTGTGTGTGTATGTGTGTGTGTGTGTGTGTGTGTGTGTGTGTGTGTGTGTGTACATGGCTCACTGATTCCCTTCCAATACTTTTTTTTTTTCATGTATTTCATATGTTTTATTTGGTGTTACCACACAATCCCATTCTGTTAAATATATTGTAGTTTAAAGTGCTTCTTGTTTTGCATTTAAACTTCCCAGTTCTATTATAAACACAAGCTATTAAAATGCATGATGTCATTGATTTCCCAAGAGGAACAAGGCATCACTCTTATAAATTCGGTATAAATATAAGGCTGAATCACTATGGATAATTATTTGGAGGCAGACAGTGATTTCCATCCTTTGACAGGGACACTCTTCAACCATTCAGTGTCATAAAGCCTTGAAGTGACTCTTTGCTGAAAGGCCTGGAATCCCTTCTAGTAGGTGTTGCACAGATAAAAGGGCACACACCTGCAGCTGTAATATTATACATCCCCATTTATCCTTCTAATCACTCAGAGAAAGGACAGATCCTATTTCTAAAACACCAATGTTTATCTCAGCAAAGCTGTGCTGTGATGAGCCCAGGGTTTGCAGTCAAGCAGACCCAGCCTGGGCTCAGATTCCCCCCACTCCCCTGCTGCTGTGGTCAGCACAGCTGCCTTGTGTAACTTCAGGAACACATCCACTTCAGAATCTTTGCAAATGGCACCTCCTAGATTATAGCCTGCAGTCAGTCAGTTAGCATGGATGGAGAGGCACTTACTTCCCAGCATTGAATAAAAGAGCTCCCGTGGCCACAGGCTCCTCAACCTCTAATCTTCAGCTTTCAACTTGTAAAACTTGAGAGTGGTAATAACTTGTACCTTGCTATAGTCCTGGCGGAGCAGGCCCGTGTACCTGTGGAGGAAGACTACCCGGCTAGGGGGATAGAGTCCTTGATCTGGTCTGGGGCGGAGGCCAGAGTTCCGGTGGAAGAAACCTGGCTGGGCTGGAAGAAACCTGGCTGGGCGGGGGAGTCCTTGGTCCTGGTCTAGCAGCTATAAGCACTGTGAGGCCTTTTCCATTGTTCCAACATGGCAGGTTTAGATAAGAAGAGACAGCCCATGATTTTCAAGCTTTATTATAGAAGAGTAGAGTAAGAGAGAGGAGGTAGAGAAATGAAAGCTGGCCGTGCCCATGTGGAAAGAGGGGGAAGAGAATAGAGAAAGAGAAAGAAAAGAGAAAGGGAGAGCAAGAGAGAAGAAAAGAAAAGAGGGTAAGAGAGAAGGGCAAAAGAGAGGAGAGAGAGGAGGGGGGGTCATGCAGCTCCTTTTATAGTGGGGCTGGCTACCTGTACCTGGCTCTTGCCAGGTGACTGTGGGGGTGGAGTCCAGCCAGAACACTAGCGGTCTGGGCCATGGCCCTGCATGACTGATGGCCACAGGGTTATGTCCAACAACTTGCAAGTGTGCCGTATGGATTACAGCAGAGAATATCGTCATCGTCGTAACGTATTTAGTACAGAGCCTTAATATACAAGCCTAAGCACACATTGGCTCCTATTATGACTTCTCCCCCAAAGTATATGGATCAAAGGAAGGACTTAAAAGAATAAGTTCATTTGCATGCTCTGCATGTTCCCCCCTCCCGCCCCCACATCATGTAGCTTGTTTCTGTTCTTGGTTACTACATCCTTCTAATCAATTCAAAACGGAAGAACAACACAAAGGTGAA
>BDUI01019619.1:12085-22951 GCA_002335545.1 Apodemus speciosus
TGTGTGTGTGTGTGTGTGTGTGTGTGTGTGTGTTTTATCTGTGGATTCAAGGCAAGCTGTGAAGGAGCTGGTAGTGCAGCTACTTTCCCAGAGTAAAGGCCTTACCATAAAACTACATACAACAAAGAAGAATTCCAATCAATGTCTATTTCAGATCATCCCATTCTGAATGTCAAGTGCCCATTTACACAGCCTAAATGCAGCCAGCAGTCATTTCTCTCTAACTTGAGTGCAGAACCTCACTGAGTAAAGTTTAATATAGATGAAAAGAGAGAATAGTACAGCTATTTCTATACAATGTATCAAAAGTAACAATAATTAATAATAATAATAATAATAATAATAATAATAATAATAATAACTGAGGTAGGATAGTCCTGCCTTCCCTTCATCTCCATATCCCAGGCCACAACTCAAGCAGAGGCTCTCTGCTATTCTAGAAGCCATCTTACACAGAACCCCAAGAAAGACTCCCCACCAGTCCACAGATATGCAACACTTCCTCAGAGCCTGCCCAGCGTTCCCCAACAGCACCCCCACCTCGTCTCCATATCCTGTCCCATAACTCCAGCAGAAACAGGAAATAATCAAACTGAGGTCTGAAATCAATAAAACAGAAACAAAGAAAACAAGACAGAGAATCAATGAAACAAGTTGGTTCTTTGAAAATCCAACAAGATAGACAAACCTTTAGCCAAACTAACTAAAAGGCAAAGAAAGAATACCCAAATTAACAAAATCAAAAACAACAGATACCAATGAAATTCAAAGAATCATTTGGTCATTCTCCAAAAACCCATACTGCACAAAACTGGAATAACTTTAAAAAAAAAAAAAAAAGTAGGTAATTTTCTTGATAGATGCCACTTACCAAAGTTAAATCAAATAAAAAATTTAAATAGACCTAAACACATAAGAAAACAAAATCAGTCAGTCCAGGATCATTTTTAGCACAAAATTCTACCAGACATTCAAAGAAGATCTGATACCAATACTCTRCAAATGATTCCACAAAAATAGAAACAGAAGAAATATTGCCAAATTCATTTTATGAAAAGTCACCTTGATAACCTGAACCACACAAGCACTCAACAAAGAAAGAGAATTACAAACCAATTTCCCTCACGAACATAGATGCAAAAATACTCAATAAAATACTCACAAACTAAATCCAAGAACACATCAAAATGATCATCTACCATGATCAAGTAGGCTTCATCCCAGAGATGCTGGAATGGTTCAACACATGAAAATCTGTCAGTGTGATTCACCATATAAACAAACTGAAAGGAAAACAAAACAAAAACAAAACACATGACCATCTCATTAGATGCTGAAAAGCATTTGACAAAATACAACACCCCATTATGATAAAAGGCTCAGGAAAGGAGGAGGGAAGGAAGGAAGAATTTAGTTGGTTCCTAATGATACTCTGCTGTACTTATAGACTGGAGCCCAGCATAATCATCGTCAGAGAGGCTGCATGCATCATCTCATGGGAACAGATGCAGAGACCCACAGCCAAACAATTAGGTGGAGCTAAGGAAATCCTGGGAAGAGGGGATGGGAGGATTGTTGGAGCCAGAGGGGTCAAGAACACTACAAGAAAACCCACACAACCATCCTGGGCTTTACGGGCTCATGGAGATCAAACTCATAGCCAGGGAGCCTGCATGGTTCTGACCTCGGTCCTCGGCATGTATGTTACGGTTGTGTATCTTGGTCTTCTTGTGGAACTCCTTAACAGTAGAAACGGGCTATCTCTGACTCTTTTGCTGCTTTTAGAACATTTTTCTCCTTCTGGGTTGCCTCATCTAGCCTTAGTGTGAGCAGAGGTGCCTAGTTTTATTGCAACTTGATATGCCATGTTTGGTTGCTATCCCTGAGAGGCCTCTCCTATTCTGAAGGGAAATGAAGGAGAGGTGGATTTAGGGGAGAAGAGAGGGGAAGGACTGGGAGGCAAGGAGGAGGGGAGACTGCAGTTGGAATACATACATGAGACATATACATACAGTTTTCTAGACAAACTCCCTTAGAGATTTTCATTTGATAAGCATGTGACATACTTAGATGCTTGTTTCCATTGGTAAGTCTCTAATCGCCATGAACTGATGAGAGGAACCATGGCAGGCACCTTGTTTTTTCTGGAAAATCTCTTTTGATTTCTGGGAAGAGCTCTTGAGAATTCCTTTGCTAAACTGTTGAGCTTGACTGTTGACAGCTCCAGGTAGGAAAGACTGATCCTGTCACTAGCGTCATGGCGTTGCTGAGATCTGGATATTTGGGGTTTCTGCAAACTTGTATCATGGCACCTAATCTCTAGAGCACTGAGAAATGGACCATTGCAGAAGAGATCAGGTCAGGAGAGACTAGACCTCGTGAAAGAAATCCATGACCTCATAAGAGAGGTCCACGGCACGCTCCAAACTTGCTCACTGCTTGTTCCATGCAAGAACACGGCAAGAAGACGATGTCCAGATCTTGATCTTCTCAACACCTCAAACTGTAAGCAGTAAAGATCTGTTATTTTTAAGCTACTGATTCTAAGGAATTCCTCTACAGTAACTCAAAGAGACAAAGCAGTTTCGCTCCACTCTATTCAGTCACTACCACAAGACACTCACAGCTCTGAGCACGTGAACAGATTCAGAGACAAGGGCGAACACAACTGAGATGCTGCTAAGAACACTGGGAACAGACAATCTGGGTTTAGGAAAATCTGTCTACGTAAGGAGTAAGCCAATGTAGAGACAGAATAAATTAAGAAAAAAAAAAACAGAGAAAGAAAAACAATCCAAATGACCTTAATTTCAATTCTTAGTTTTTTGTGTTTGTTTCCAGTAAAAGCACAATTTCAAAATGAAAGTAGACAATGGAAACATGACTGAATGTTGAAAAGTTCATGTGGAAATAGAAATTTAAGAAAATATAATCCATTAGTGTTTTACATTTTAGTTTACTAAGTAAGGTATAAGAAACTATGGTGCTCAGGCATGCAACATAAGACTGAAGCCTATTATGGTTTTTACAAAGTTGATCAAACAAAATAATTGCAATTAAAATAAAATGACTAACTTGGTTCTAAAATACCATACTTCAGGTATAACTATTTGAGAGAGGTGTACAAAGCATTTAAAATTTAAATAAAGCTAAGTTTGGATTTTAGTCTATATTAATTAGGATGTTGCTATTTCAATTTCAAAGGAATAAAACTTCTGCTTGAAATTCATAGAGTGGCATATAATACCAAGGAAAACTAGAAAAGCAGGATATTCTTTTTAAATAATTGAAAGGCACTAAAGAGTCACAAATGTAATAGGAACTTGAGGGACAAAGAATAATGAAAATAAGAAAGAAAGAAAGAAAGAAAGAAAGAAAGAAAGAAAGAAAGAAAGAAAGAAAGAAAGAATGAAAGAAAGAAAGAAAGAAAGAAAGAGGGAGGGAGGAGGGAGGGAGGGTCATTCAAAACTAGACATTCAAAACATTCAAAACCAATACGAAATCATGCCTGAAGAATTAGAGGAAGGATGGGCGGTGGTGGCGCACACCTTTAGTTCCAGCACTTGGGAGGCAGAGGCAGGGGGATCTCTGAGTTCAAAACCAGCCTGGTCTACAGAGTGACTCACTGACCAGGAATACACAGAGAAATCCCATCTTAAAAAGCCAAAACAAACAAACTAAACCCAGAGAAGTAGAAGAAGGGATGAGAACGGTGTGAGAGCAGAAAGGTAGTACCAGTAAGCATTGTAGTGCACACAGTAGGATGATGATGGTACACACAGTGGGGTGATCACTGTGCGCACAGTGGGATGTGCAGAAGGAGGAGGGCAGGGGGACAGAGGCATGCTTAAATAATGGCAGCAGATTTCCCAAAGATAGTGAAAGCCATTAATGAGACATCTAAGAACTCAATGGAGACAGCTACAGGAGCAAAATGGAGACAGCTACAGGCAGACATAAGGACTAGTGGGGGGTGACTCATCACACAGAGAGGAGCCTCAAAGTTATTTAGCGCTAATTTCTCAATGGAAGCCATGAAAGTCAGAAATCCTAAGGTGAGGCATTCAAGGCACTAAGAAGATAAACCCAAGCACAATTCACTGCTGGCAGACCCCCTTTAAAATAAATTCTCAGAGTGTCCTTCGGGTGGAAATAAAAGGACAAAAACAATAACTCAAAATCACGTGGGGGAAATAAGCAGCATTGTCAAAAATAACTATCAATAGAATTATGATGCTGCATCTCTCTAAAACTCATCTATTAGAATCCTCAGTACACTTCAGACTGTGACTATATTTGGAGAAAGGAATTTTAAAGAGGTTCTTTAGTCAGAGAAAATGACATAGACAACAAATCCTAGCATCAGAAAGACATTAAATTTAATGAATTCAACATTCTCATCAGAAGGCAAACATTTCCAGGCTGCATTTCTTTTTTTTCTTTAAATGCATGATCCAACTATATATCTTTATAACTCTACAAGAGTCATACTCTGGATCTGAAGTCACAAATAAAACAAAAAGCAAAAGGACGGGTAAAGTTATAAACAGTAAATACACAGAAAGAGAAGGGGAAGAGAGCGGTGTAATCGGCATGCTAGACCTCTGTTTTCTTCCCATTGCTGCAATAGACAGACTGACCTAAGCAGCTTCAGAGAGACAGAGTTTATTCTGGGCCACAGTGTGAGGTTCAGTCCACAATGGAGGGGAAATTGAGGCAGCAGGAGCATAAAGCTATTGTCTCACTTTGTTCACAATCAAGAAAGAGCAATGAAAACTTCCCCGTGTGCAGCTCATTTTCTGTGTACAATGTGTACTGTGGACTTCCCAGCATCCTTTGCCCAGGGAATAGCTCCAACCACAGTCAGGATCGGTCTCCGCGCCCACAGGCATGCCCCAGAGGCCCATCTCCGAGGTGATTCTAGAGTCTCTCAAGCTGACAATTAACACCGAAACTCTTAAAGCAAATTCTGTTATTAGAGAAAACATTATAATGATAAATGGATTGTCCATGAGGGCATTAACAATATTGTCTCTAAAGGGAGGACTTCAAAATCAGAAGAAACTGAGGGGGGGATACATAATTCCACCACACCACTCTGGGTCTTTAGTAGCTGACTTTCATGCATAATAATCAGGAAAAATATCAGCTAAGGAAATAGAAGACAATGCCATGAACCAAATAGACTTAGCAAACATTTACATAACTTTCGACGAATACTGGAGATGGATATTCTTCTCCAGTGTGCAGGAGAGTCTCCAGAACAGACCATAGGTTAAGCCATAAATGTGCCTGACTACACTTAAAAGATCACAGTAATACAAAATATGACCTCTGATTACAATGAATTGAAATTAGAAACCAAAGACAAAAAGATGTTTGGGCAAAGTAAACAGGGTTCCAAATAACTACTGAGTCAAAAAAGACATGACAATACTTATGTAATATTTGGAGATTAGTTAGAGATAAAACCACAACAAAATTTAATGAAATAAAGCTAAAGCAAAGCTATTTATGAGTGAATAAATGTCTGTATTTTAGAAAGAGTAAGAAACCTCAAATCAATAGCCTAACTTTATACTTTGAGGAACTGGAAAAAGAGAGGAAAAAAACCCTAAATGCAAAGGAAGGCAAAAGAAGGAGATAGTCATAATTAAAGGTGTGTATGTGTGTATGTACATCATATATACATATGTACATATACATACACAAACACATACACATACGTATATACATATATATGTTGTATACAGATACATATATTGTATACACACACACATATATTTATCAATAAAAATTATCACCAGTAAAACTGACAAACCTTTAGCTAAGTAGGCTATGAGAAGAGAAAGGAGATCCAGATTACTAAGGAATGTGAGAGAGGGCCTCATTCCACTGCAGAGCCTCTGAAAACAAAGGCAAGAGGAACCCAGAGGAGCACGACATACAACAAATGAGCTGGTTTACTTCAACAAGTGCCTCGGCATAGAATGACTACAAAATTGACCCAAAAAGAAGTAAAACACCCAAATCAACTTAGAACAATTAATGAAATGTAATCAGTGGGGAAAATATCCCCCAAAGAAAGGCCAAGCACCAGTGGCAACATTGTTGAGGTTCCCCCCCCCCATATTAAAGAAATAATAAAAATACCAAATTTTTAAAATAGAATATTCAGAAAGATAGAGACCAGGAGCAAATATTTTCTGTCTAATTCTGTGAGGCCAGTATTGTGCTGCTACCCCCAAAAAAAAAAAAAAAAAGACATAATAAAACAAAACAAAACTCCTCCATAAAGCACCTGCAAACTAAATTCAACAAATCTTAATGCACGAGTTAGTGGAATTTACTCAAGAAATGCAAGACTATTAAATCAAGCCCTATAATAGGACATATTAAGAGAATAAATTATAAAGTCCAGAAGAACATCTCAAATAGTACATCTCAAATAGTACATCTCAAGTAGACACAGTGTTTGGTAAAAACATGGGGTGTTCAATAAAAAGCACTCGACAAACTCAGTACAGTGTAGAACTGGCATCTGTACCTAAAATACGGCTTAATAGAGACTTAAAATCTGATTCTCTCACTGAGAAAATTTAAAATGTAGCAGCTGCCAATACTGCAGGGTCATTGTTGTAGATTTTATTCTGATCACAGGAGGTGCCATTGGAGAAATCATTAAAGGAGTTAGTGGGTTATGACATCATTCCTTTTTGCAAAATGTGTTCCACATGCTTCAAGATATTCTGTTAGAATCCATGCCAACCAATGCTGAGGACAGAGGATTTCTGGTATAGATATAAGGTTTGGAGATAAAGATTCAGGCATCCAGACTAAATCAGCAGTTACGGAAGCTGAAAGGTGATATTTTAAAATACCTTTCTGGGTGAGAACAAATGTAGAAAGGAATGAGCATGGTGATCATTCATATTYTAGTTGAGCAACTCTAGCAATAATAGAGCCATTGTACCAAACAAAACATCCATTGGGGCTATTAAAGTCGAGATTATTGATTAGTGTTCGTGTGTAGCTTTCAAATATAGACTTTAGAGGAAAAATCTGAAGCTCAAAGATGAAGTCAGAGTTAACCATAAAGTTTTTTTTTAGTGCTACCATTACAAATAGTATGTAAAAACCATGTGACAAAGAGGACTGACTTGGAAAACCATGTAAACTGAGAAAGTCCCAGGAGAGAGCCCTAGAATACTCTCAGCATTCCAGGAGAGGAGAGATCACAGTGTACAGTAAGAAGCAGAAGAAAGAGAAGGGAACTGGAAAAATTAGGCATCATGTTTTTGAAGCAAATCACCTCAAGAAGGAAATGATGATGGACTCTATTGCATGTCGTCGGGATGGTGAGTGGGAGAAGTCATCAGCGTTTGGAATGCCGTAATTGTTTGAAAGTTTGGACAGTGAAAAGTCAAACAAGTTGTAGCATCAGGCRTTTAGCTGAAGCAGCTTAGGAAGGAATGTGAGTTGGAAGAGCAATAATTAGTGTGCTCGGGGTGTCATACATGTACACACCGTACAACTTAATGACAACGGAGGCATTATTAGCTCTTAGTTCTGGAAGCTAGACCCCCAAGCTCAAGGGATCAGAGTTGGCTTTTTTTTTTTTTTTGCTGGATACTCGCATGGTTTTTTCTGTATTTGTGGTGCCATGCAGGAATTTCAGGATTCAACCCCAGTCCTTGCATGTGTTGAAGAAGTAGCACAACACTGACTTACCGTCCAGTCCTCTTCCTCTTATTAAAAGGTCTTCGCTTCTATCCGATTGAGACCTCCATCCTTGTGAGCTCGTTTGACTCTATCATATTACTAAATATCCCAGAGACTAGTCTCCATACACAGTCATAACAATGGTGGGGTTTAGTATTTATATTTATATAGTTGGAGTAAGGGAAAAATTGAGTCTGTGTCTTAGCTACTTTTGTGTCACTGTGGCAGGAATGCAAGATGGAGGCTGTCCATGTCACTGTGGAACAGGAAGCAGAATGAGGACAACAGAAATCAAAGGCCAGGTCTAACATTTGAAGCCCAGTGATCAACTCCTATCAGCTGTGCCCCATCTCCTGAAGATTTCACAGCCTCCAAAAACAGTAGCATCAGCTGAACAAGTGTTCCAAAGATGAGCCTGTGCTTCATAGTCAAGCATAGAGGCAAGAAAGTCTTGAGGCCTCCTAAAAGACATGTTCTGTAAAGCGGTGACCTATGAGAGAGCTAGAGAAGTGTAGGTGTGAACAGGGACGAGTGTAGAAAAGAACTTCCTGGAAAGGATCCGGGCTACAATGGCGGCCTCTGGGCAGCTTGCCTTTGACCTGGATCAAGACACACTCTTCATAGCAATGAGAAGGAAGTGTGAGAGGAAACACAATGCTGCAGGCTGGTAGCTTTCTTGGGATAATGGGGTAGTTCCTGATTAATATCCCTACTTTCTTGATAACTAGAAAGCAAACTTACCACAAGTGGTAACCGTGGCAGAGAGGCTGGGTATATGGAAGCTTCAAAGAGAAGATGCAAGATGGTTATTTAGGAATGTATACTGGCAAAATATTGTGAACGTGTGTTAGGATTCTGGACATGTTGAATGCCCGTATAAGGTTTATGTGTCCAGACCTTAAAAAGAGAGCCGAGTTACACAGTTGTACAATTGCTTTCCTCTGTTTCTTGTTCAGATGCAGGCACAGAGGAAGCAGTCCAGCAGGTTTGGCCCAGGTTGTGATCTGAGTCTAGCCAGGAAATATAAATGAAGAATAAAGACATATAAGACCATATACACTGAGATAGCAACTTTTCTAAGCAGTTCCTCTGGGCCTCGGAGTGGGTAAAGGAGCTTGCCACCAAGCCTTGCACTCCGAATTCAATCCCTTGGATCCACACGGTTGAAGGAAAGAACTGACTTCTGAAAGTTGTCCTCCTCCTACCATGCATGTGCTGTGGCACAGGTACCTACATAACACACATAAAATAAGTACAGTAAAGTAAAAATAAAACTTGGCTGATTGATAATCTGGGGAGATGGAACAGGGGATAAAGTGCTTATTCCTCATGTATGAAGACCTGACTTATGATCCCCAGAACCCATGTTAAAAGCTGGCTATGGCTATGATTCCGTATGGTTGGGAGACAGAGACAGGCAGAGATGAGGATCCCAGGGCCTTGATGACCATTTGAGACACTTAGTGAATGCCACAGTCAATGAAAGGCCACATCTCAAAAAAAAGTCATTCCACATGTTCTCTCTCATATATGGACTCTGCTTTGAATCTTTAGATTTGTTTAACTTGGAATACCTATGGGAACCAGGAACTAGAAAATGACCATTGTCATGGAGGAAACAAGAACTTAAGGGAGAGAGAGAGTAGATGCTAGTCCTAGAAGGAGGAAGGGAGAATAAAAGGTRGAGAAAGCTTAACTAGGGTGGAGGTTGGGAGGGTAGAGCAGAGGAATGGGTCAGGGGAAGGATAACTAAGGATGCTTGAAAAATCCATATGAAAACCTACTACTCCTCAGTTTTAGGTGTGTGTGTGTGTGTGTGTGTGTGTGTGTGTGTGTGTGTGTGTGTACAGAGAGAGAGAGACAGACAGGCAAACAGAAAGATAGAGAGACAGAGAGAGAGACTTTAAGCAATAATCATATATAGGTGCAGGATAAAGCTGCTTCCTCTCAGAAGCTACAGTTACCTAACAAATATCCCTTCAAGTTATTAGTAAGGGGCTACTCAGATTATTTTTCCAAAACAGTATAGGCTATTACCACTGCTCCTGTTCACCCTCCTAAGCTTGATGATGAGATCCTATTGCTAAAGACACCTGATACTTCCATCACGCACCTAGAGATAGATATCAAGCTGATGCTGACCTGGGAGTTCTCTCCTCACTGGCTGGTTTATGTAGTGTCGGAAGATGCTATGCATACTGCTGGAAAGAAAAGTCAGCAGCAGTTTTAATCCACTTTGAACCATGTGAGCTACAGTAATGACTTGCCAGACCACAAAGAAAGAGTAGGAGGAAGAAGAGAGGAGAAGGAGGAGAAAGAGGACAGAGAAATTAGGAGGTCTCCATTAGACACGATGGATCAGAAACACGTGGCAGGGTGAAATACCCTCTGAGGACCGACTGATGGAGCAGAAATAACCCTGGTGAGACTCAGACACCCAGCGCTTGGGGAGCTCAGATGGGAACTAACAGTCTAGCATACAAAAAATAGAGTAGGGATAATTTGCCCAGTAATTGTGCTAAAGATGGCTAAATAACTTTAGTAGTCTCAGTCTCATTTATTTATGAGGTAGCTGCAGACATCAATAAATACTTACTTTTAAAAATGCATTTACATTTGGCACCCAGCCCTGCTACCTCTATTCTCCCAGTAATTGACTATGGCTACTTTTATTAAACCACTCAGAGAAGATTGGCTAGCAAAGTTTATACAGCATCATTTTGTGTATGTGAGAACATGCTCACRGAACTGTAAGCAGATCTTGGAGGATAGTATCTAGATTTGAATATACAGCATCACTAGACCAAGCTCCCCCCAAATTTCTATGTCTCAACTCTAATACAAAGATGTAGGTTATTATAGGTTCTTAAGAAAATGAGTCTTATAGTTCTCAAGAAAAACTTATGGCTGGAGAGTTGGCTAACAGGCTAAGAAAGTGTATTGTTCTTCTAGAGAACCAGGATTTCATTCCTAGCACCAACATTGGGTCGCTTACAAATGTCTGTAACTTTCAGGGGACTCCAACATTATCTTCTGGTCTCCACAGCACACACACACACACACACACACACACACACACACACACATATACACAGTGCACACAGGACATATGGGCACACACATGCAAGGATATAAAAAAATAAA
>BDUI01019630.1:24007-35327 GCA_002335545.1 Apodemus speciosus
GGGTGTGGAGATCCAGAGGGTGTCTGATGGGAGGCAAGGAGCCAGAGCTGGGGTGGGGTGCTGGCTGGCACATAGTGCTCCGGTATGGTTAGTAGGTCACCTTACTTGGTCCCCCACTTCACATACAGGACATGTGGTAGAGACCCATTTCATGCCGAGTGAAGTACCAGGCACCACAAGAAGCGATGGTGCAGGTACCCTGTTCTACCCCAACCCCACTCACCGGCCTGTGGGACTCCAGRATCTGCACACAGGCTGACTTGGTCAGCGTCTCCGACTCACTCAGCTCCCCCAGGAGCAGGTCTTGGATGCTGAGCAGGGCGGTGTAGACCGAGAGGGTCTCAGCAGCCCGGGCCACCTTCTGGAACTGCAGAGCCACAAGTGACTCAGCAAAGTGYGCCTCCTGGGCCTCCAGCCTCTGAACCCTCTCCTGGAGCAATTCGCCTCGCACCTGGGGAAGGGAACAGAACCAGAGGAACTGAGAGGCYGAGGGGAGGAGAGCCCACCACCTCCCATGAAGCACAAGTTGAGGATCCCAGGGGCCCTGCTCAGGAGACAGCAGCCTGGGGCTATGCTGGGAGCGAGGCAAAGTCTCTCAGCTGCCGAGAACAGCAGGCTCAGTGTCCTTCACGGTCCGTGTGGCTCTTCAGAGGTGAGCAGACCTGGCTCTGTCCACTCACAGCTCTTCACAGGCTCCCCATCCTGGAGGATACACCCCTAGCAGGTCCCAAACCTTGTGTGCAGGCAGGCTCAGCTCTACCTGACCCTCAAAGAGTGCATGCGGAGGGCAATTGTGAGAGTCCATTCTCTCCCTCTATCGGGTGGGTTCCAGGGATGGAGCTCTGACCTTCAGGCTTGGCAGCAGGTGCTGAGCTGTCTTGATGAAACCTCTATGTTCTTTCTGTTTTTCTYTTTACCCCTCCCTTCCTCAAACCCGTAACACTCCTGCCCCTGCTCCCAAGGGAGTACCAAAACACCTCCCGTGCTTCCTACACGGACACTGTAAGCTGGGAGCCCGAGCCTGGGCAAGAAGCAGGCYACCCTGGGTGTCCCAGTCYACAAACCAGGAGAATAAAGCTCCAATCACAAAGAAAGATGGACAATCCACATCTCTTCCGAGCTTTTCCCTTTACCTTTAAACTTTCTAGAATTTCCTCCACGATGACCAAAAGCCAAACAAAACCGTGCCCACTGCCGGGAATGGATGAGCGGATAAGCGAACTACGTCCACAGAGCAAGACAGGATTTGACGCGAGACAGGAAGGAAACTGCACTGGGGTGAGCCTCGAGCGAGTTAGGCTTAGTGAGAATTGTCGGTCCCAAAGGGGCAAATTCTGTATAGCCATACTCAGTGGACGGCTGTGGCTCCCAGCAGCTGGGGTGAAAGCGAATGGGAGGTGCTGTGGAACTGGTGTGGAGTTTCAGCTTTGCAAGATGGAAATTTCTAGAGCTACGTGGCGGCTCAGGACAGCGTGAGTAGACTTTAATTCCAGTGGGCTGAGCTCTTAAAAGTTATGTCGGTAAATATTCTGTGGTATGATGTAACACAGTACATAAAAACAAAACCGAAGCCCATGGGTCTTGACCTGCTGTGTGACATGTTTTAACATACATGTTTGTACCTGATGCTTCTGTGGAGGCAGCAGGATAAGGACACCAAGCTGAAGCTGAGTCTTCCAGAAGACCATCACCCAGGCCCTTCCCACGACTGCCCAGCATGTCCCCCGGAAGAATGCAGCCCTGTTTGAAAGGCTCAGATCTGAAGCACTGAGCGTTGAAGCCCAGAGGGGTAGGGGTGAGTGAAGACAGAAACAAGAGAAGGGTAGTGCTGCACCCTGGAAGGACATTCAGAGACCCACGGCCATGGAGAACACACAGAAGAGAGAGCCTGCAAAGGATACACTCATGTATGGATACGTGCTGTCCCCCCAACCCCCACACGAGCCAGGAGAGCTCATCGCACCAAGGCAAGCACAACATTCCCCAGAAACACAGGCTCGCTAGGGAAGTGCAGGCCAGGTACACTGCCTGTCTCAGGACAGTACACTACACCCAATCTCCATCTAATCTGGAGGGCCAGGTATCAATCCTGGCTGGGTCTCCAAGGTAACTGAAACTAATAGGCAGAGGCTGAAAACCACCTGAAGAAGAAGGACTGCTCTGCCAGAGCCTGGAAGCTTTCCCTGCAACCTCAGGCCTCTCACACAGCCTCGGACGCCCCTCCTCACCTTCTACCATACGGCTGTTGGCTAACCTCCACTACGGAACCTGCCGGCATAGAGTGAAGCCCTGTATCCAGGAAACGGTCAAAGACACACTGATAGCGCGATCCTCTGTTAAAATTCCCAGTACTAGAGACTGTCCCGGACCTCCTTTCCCCCGGTGAGGATACCGCCCGTGACCAGCAGGAAGTAGTCACAAGAATGGTCATTTTCCCTTACCTAAGAGTAACGAAATTCAGGAACGTCAGCTGTGATCACGCCATCTTGTGAAGCACCTCGCGCTCCACCTGCCCAACCCCCACCCCGTCTTCACTGAATAGAGTTTCCGAAATTAAAGTAACTCACTTTCCCAGATTGATCCGTCAGTCACAGCCAGCCATGGGAGAGGCTTTTCCATCTCCCGACATCTTTAACCTGCTGCTCACCTTAACTTCCTCGCTCCCCTAGTAATAGAGCCTCAGGGAAAACCTTTCTCTTCGCTGCCCTATAACTATCTTCTCTGTCCCCCAAAGGCACTCTAAAACCCGACTTAAGAAACTGCAGATAGAAGATTCAAAAACCTTCAAATGTAATCCGGTTATGTGTGCTGTCTGATGCCCCACAGCCCTAGAAAACACCAGAGGGCGATCCCTCTCTAGCACTCCGAGGGGAGGAAGTCCAATTTCCACCAGCTCTTGCTGACCCCTGCTTCTGAAGCACAACCTGGCACACAAGACTCGTCTTGGACAATTCTTGAGGGTTGTGAAAGTCACGTGTTCTGGGCCTCGACAGCTGTCACTGGACTCAGCGGTGAGACTCCGAGTAAGACGGTTAATGTTACTATGTCACATGGCATTGC
This sequence comes from Apodemus speciosus, assembly GCA_002335545.1. NCBI lineage: Eukaryota > Metazoa > Chordata > Mammalia > Rodentia > Muridae > Apodemus > Apodemus speciosus. The sequence continues at coordinate 27,068 of BDUI01019630.1, forward strand.
CTACACAAGAGAGATTACTCTTCTCTGTGTGTGCTTTTTGGTTGGTTTGATTTTATTTTTTTTTCCTTTTGGTCTTATTGGGTTTCTGTTTGTTTATTTGTTTTGATTCCACTCCTCTCCCCCCTCCAGAGGTGGGCAGACATGAAATGAGCAGAGTATGGAGGTGGGGAGGAGCTGGGAGGATTTGGGGGAGGAGAAAGAATATGATCAAATTGTGGTGTATAAAAAAATAAATGAATACAGAGAGAAAAAGAAAGGGAAGATCAACAGCAATGAAGTAAAAGAGGCGGGTAAGTGGGAGGAGGCGGCGGAGGGGGAAGGGCGCTACTCGCAGGGAAAGGGCATGGCAAGACTGTTCTAAATTAAGATGCCTCAGTGTCCCCAGAACCAGGAAGGCAAAGACAATGACACAGAGCTCCTGAGACTCAGATCTGCATAAGACCCTCCGCTTGGGACACTGGCCCCGACCAGCAGATGGCAATTACACAGAACAGAGCTCCACCCCCTTCTCCAGCGATCTAAGAATCAGTCGGGAAGGTTAGCCACGACTGTGCCATCTGTAAAGCCCCTCCATTCGGTTTAAAATAATGACAGTACTTGAAACCAAAGTTATGTTGTTTTCTAGATTTTGGCTCTCTCAGCTCAACGGGCCTTCACGAATGGCTGAGCAGGAGATGTTCACCCACCCTTAACACGCTCACCTTACTTCCCTAGCCTCCCTAACAATGGCGGACCATGAGCCAAGGAGGAGTCAGTCTCCTTCCCATACCTCCTGCCTGGAAGTGGACAGCGGCCTCTGGCTCCTTATGCTAGAGGACTCGGCCCAGCAGAACTCTTCAGGAACAAAGCCCATGCTGTCATTGACTTGCTTTCTTTGTAGACCTTGCAAGCTCTTTGAGCCTCAGCCTTCCCAAGGTACAGTGCCTGGCCAAAGGGAAGGCACCAGTATGTGACCCTCAGGGACATCTCCAGGTTATTGCAAGTGAGAACCTTCAATGCAAGGAAAGCCTTTTGCATGTCCCCTGAGAGTGCCATGGACAGTGAGTGTTTAAAGGGTTTTCTACAGGGCTGGAGAGATGGCTCAGTGGTTAAGAGTACTGACTGCTCTTCCTAAGGTCCTGAGTTCAAATCCCAGCAACCACATGGTAGGTCACAACCATCCAGTGTAGTGAAATCTGACACCCTCTTCTGGTGTGTCTGAAGACAGCTACAGTGTACTTAGATATAACAATAAATAAATCTTTTTTTTAAATGGTTTTCTACAATCCCCCTTTCTTTCTTTGGAAAGCTTACTTTGTGAATTCCAGCACCTGGTAAGATTTTTTCTCTATATCAAGTTTGGATCCTTGGGGGAGAATCCTGGGTAAGGACAGATTTGCATATCTATGAGGTATTAATGGCTTGTTTCCTTACATATTCATGCATCTCAAATAATAACAACTCATTTGAGAACAAGGCCTACTAAATGCTCTTATTTTAAATAGGAAGTTTAAACAACTTCCTCCCTACTTTTCCCTGACAACACTAGAAGCTCAAGGAAGGCTCTTCTGTGTCCTAAGATGCCCTTTAAGGTTCCTCCGAGCCAGCTCCTGGAACGGGGTCTTTATGGGATTCTAAACCACATCAGTTCTTCTTAACAGGTCTAGAAACAAACACAGGGAGATGCGTAGGTGAGGTATTGACAGGGCCTTCCTCAAGTACACAGGATCTCTAGGATTGGAAGAGGGACACAGTAAAGTGTAGAGGTCTTAGAGAATTATCAGGGCAGGACCTGCACAGAGGCTAGAGAGACCAAAGCCCCCGTCCCCCAGTGCCCACCACCCTGCTGCCCACAGCACTGGGTGAAACGATGCTAGAGTAAGAGAGATCGGAGAACTTCAGCTCTCACCTCAGACCAGCTGTACCAGCAAGTCATCCCATAAGACCCCCTTTTAGCCCTAACTTTCTGTGGTTTGCCTCCTAATCTTACCTAAGTGTCTCAGAACAGCCTCGCCTTCGTTTGTATGCTGCAGTTAGGACATAGGACTATGTCTTCACCCGGCCTAGAAGGCATTCCTCTCTACATCCTCTAGCCACACATCTGTTGCACTCCTCTTAACTCCATGTCTTGTCTTCTTTCTCTCATCTCAATCCTCTCCTCTTCTCATATCTCAGTTATAACCATTTGTAGCTTTAACAATCTCTAAAGTCGATGCGCGCTAACAGGATCCCATCTTATCCCTCCCTCCTTCTTCACCCACTTCATGTTGTTCTTTTCAAAGTCCATCTAATAATTAATTCTTGTCTCCTACTTCCCTCCCCACTCCTAATCTAACTAGCTAAAATTGTAGAGGACACCACACTGCTGCTCTTGATAGCTGGCTGTGACATTTGCACTTTGCTAATGTCTGGCAGTTATCATCCTGCCCAGGAAATGATGGAGACCTTACAATAGGCACTCGGAGCGCATGGACTAAGGAATCATTTTGGGAGCTACACACTCAGCTCCACCGGGTCCCATACTTGAACACTGTAAATACATCACTTTAAAGGAAATTGCCTTTTCGGCTTGGAGGAGGCTACAGTGCAACCTTCTTTAGTCATCCAGAATCCGGGTTCATCTGACAACAGCCACTGCCACCATGCAGCCCAAGTTTGACCCCAACAAGATCAAAGTTGTGTACTTGAGGTGCACCGGAGGCGAAGTCAGCATCACATCTGCCTTGGCCCCTAAGATCAGTCCTCTGGGTCTGTCTCCAAAAAAAGTTGGTGATGACATTGCCAAGGCTACTGGTGACTGGAAAGGTCTCAGGATTACAGTAAAACTGACCATCCAGAACAGACAGGCCCAGACTGAGGTGGTGCCCTCTGCCCTGGTCATCAAAGCTCTCAAGGAGCCACCAAGAGGCAGGAAGAAGACGAGAAACACGTTGATAGGAAGAAGCATTAAACATAGTGGAAATATCACTTTAGATGAGATTGTCAACACTGCCTGGTCGATGAGACACTGGTCTTTGGCCAGAGAACTTTCTGGAACTATCAAGGAGATCCTGATTACTGCACAGTCTGTGGGCTGCAATGTGGATGGCCGCTACCCTCATGACATCATAGATAGCATCATAGATGACATCAACAGTGGTGCGGTGGAGTACCCACCTAGGTAAGAAGCACCAAGAAAATATTTCAATAAAAGACTATCTGATTAAAAAAAGGAAATACCTGATTAAACAAAACAAACAAAAAACAGCAGTTGTGTAAATTCCAACATTGACCCCCCCAAAAAAAACCTACACAAAACTAAGACAAATATAACTCTTCCAGAAATTATTAACCCTACAGTGATGGCCTCTGGGGAGGGTGAATTAGAGGAAATCCAAGACAGAGAGATCAAAGTGATGATCAATATGTTCAAAGAAAACAGGAAAAATGAACTCCTAATGGAGAGCTGCTAACTTAAACAGCTGAACAAAATGAAGAAGGAGATGGTGATAGATATGATATGAAAGATGAGTTCAACAGAGACAAAAATCTGAAGAAAAACCAATCTCAAATGCTAGAAATGAAAAATATCAATGAATCAACTTAAATGGCCTGTGGAAAGTATCGGCAACACCATGGATCACTAACAGGGTCAAGTATCAAGCTGACGCCAAGGTGCAAGAGCTGGAGCCGTCCAAGCACAGAAACAAAATGACAGTAACAGTAGGAATTTCAACATAAACAGACCCTATGAAAGAGAAACCAACAGATAATGGCCATAGAAGGAGAAAAATCCCATAGAAAGCATTTTCAAACAAATAATAATGCATTGTTTATAATGATAAAATAATTAATATAATAATGATTTCCCAGAATAAGGAAAAGAGGTGCCAGTCCAGACACAGTAGGCAATTAGGACTCTGAATACACAAGACCAGAGAACCTCCCCTCGTCATGTTATAATGAAAATATTAAATATACAGAGCAGAGGGTATATTGGAAGCTGCAAGACAGAAGCACAAAAATGGCACATACCCGGCAGGCCCATCGGAACAATTGCTTAAGAGAAATGTTGCAGTCCAGGAGGACCGGACAGATTCTTTCAAATTCTGGAATGCTATACCTGCCAGCTGAGAGAACGCCACCCAAAAAAGTTATCTATCACAGCTGAATGAAAAAATACAGATGTTACACAATAAAAATAGATTAGAGGTCTATTTATGGTCATTAAGCCTTGTCTAAGTGAGGGTTTCCACTGCTGTAAAGAGACACCATGATAAAGGCAACGCTTATAAAAGGACAACATTTAACTGAGGCCGACTTACTGGTTATGAGGTTCTGTCCATTATCGTCATGGTGGGGAACACAGCAGCGTCCAGGCAGGCCTGGTACTGGAGGAGCTGAGAGCTCTATATCTTGTTCCGAAGGCAAATAGGAGGAACTGGCTTCCAGGAAGCTAGGAGGAGGGTCTCGAAGCCCACCCCCAACGTGACACACTTCCTCCAACAAGGCCACACCTCCTAATGGTGCCACTGCCTGGGCTGAGCATATACAAACCATCACATTCCACTCCCTGGCCCCCCATTGGCTTGTTCAAACACATGAGTCTGTGGGGGCCACACCTAGCCATAGCGTAATAAAAATCCATTTAGTCCAACTTCAAAAGTCCCCGGAGCCTATAGTAGTCTCAACAATGTTAAAAGTCCAAAGTCCAGAGTCTCTTCTGAGACTTACACAATCACTTAACTGTAATTCCTTATAAAATCAAAATAAAAAGCTGATCACATACCTCTAACATCACTGGACATATATTTACCATTCCAAAACATTAGAGTGAGGAAATACTGGACCAAAGCAACACCACAGACCAGCTGGGCAATCTTCAAACTCTGCATTTCTGATGCCCACTCCTTTCAGCTTCGACAACTGTAACACACTTCTTTCTCCTGGGCTGGTTCCACTCCGTGTTAGCAGCGTTTCTCAGCATCTATCCTACGGCTCTGGAAGACTTCCATCCCAGCTGCTCCACTGATCTTAGGCCCTGTGTGCTCCTAGCTGTTCCCCTCCAGAGAGAAGGTGGAGATCTCACCTCTGCGCTCAGAAGTGAAAGCGCTGCTGGGAGATCACTCTTTCCTGGCGGGCTGTGCACAGAAGGCTGTGGAGTCTCCTGGCTCCCTTGTGCAAATGGCGGTGGGAAGACCGATGCTGGTCTCTTCTTACTGACTGCTAATTTCTTAGCTCCAGCTAACCAGCATCAATTGTCCCAGTAGTCTCCTTCTACTCTTCACACTAAAGCCAGAGCCACATGGCTGAAGCTGCTGAGTGCTGTTGCTTGCTGGGGCTGGAACATGCTCTCCCTCACACACTTGATTTATTACATCCCTCACTGCCCAAGCTTAGCTGTCATAATCAAACCACCACAAGCCCGCTCTACAGAAGATGCTTGAAGGAATTACTTTAGTCTGAAGGGAAAAAACAATTCCATCCATGATGCTGCATGAAGGAATAAAGCATACTATAGTGATAGTTATACAAGAGAACAAAACCAAACATCGCAAAAGCAACAAAATAGCAAGAGCCCATGCATACCTTTCAGTAATAATGCTAAATATTGATGGTCTCAATCCTTAACAAAAAGGCACAGGTTAGCAGATTTGATCAAAAGCTAAGGACCATCTATTGAGTTTCCTTTAAGAGACACACTTAGGGTGAAAGGATGAAGAAAGGTGGTCCAAGCAAATAAACCTAGAAAACAAAAGGGTTTCATTGTCCTAATATCTGAAAAGACAGACTTTAAACCAAACCTAATGAGAAAGGATGAAAGTGCTGACCTCATACTGATAAAGGGAACAGTCATCAGGAAGACATTAATATTCCAAACATGCATGCCCTGAACACAGGTCCATGCAATTCCACAGCACAAATACTACTAGAGGTACTGTTACAGCGCAATCCCAGCAGAATAGCGGGGGTTGAGTTCATGACCTCACTATCAGCAGCTGACAAGTTATCCCAATAAAAACAGAAAAATAAATGTATTAAATGACACCATAGATCAAATGGGATTAATGGACATCTCCAGAACATTCCATCCAAATACTGGAAAATACACATTTTTTCAGAGCAGTCCATGTAACTTCCTCCAAAATAAATGATGCATCAGGACACAAATCAAGTCTCAATATGTATTTGGAAAATTGAAATAATTCTTCAGTGTTCTATCTGATTATAATAGAATATGATAATATTCTATTATATTCTAAATATTATATTCTAATTATAATAATAATTATATTCTAATATCTAATATCTAATATATTATTCTAATATATAATAGAATAAAGAGAACAAATGAACAGCACAAGAAACCCAAGAACATATGTCAACTCACAGGGATATGAGATATACCATGGAATGGCAAATTAGTCTCTGAAGAAATCAAGAAGGAAATAAAAGCATTTCTAGAATCAAAAGAAAATGAAAAACAGCACAGCAAAATCCACAGGACACAATGAAAAGAGAGGTTTATGGCTCTCTAGTAAGACATCAGAAAGAGCTCAAACAAACAACTTAGCGAATAAAACCCCAAAGCACTAGACCAAAAGAAAACTTTTAATTTTGCAGCAGAAAATAATGAAATGGAAACAAACAGACAAACGTTAAGATGCCAATCAACAGAACAAAGACAAGATTCTTTAGAATTGTAAACAAACCCTTAGCCAAATGAACCTGAAGAAGAGAGGAGTCAGATGAAGAAAATTAACGATGAAAAGGGAGCCACTATAACAGATACCAGTGGAATTCAGAGAATCATTAGGTCTCATCTTGAAAGTGTGTATTCGTTCCACTAAACTGGAAAAATCTCAAAAAATGGATAAATTGCTAAACATATTATGCACTAAAATTATACCAAATGAAACGAACAATTTAAACTGATCTACAACAAGAAATGAAGTTGTATCAGTAATTAAAATCTTCCAACTAAAAAAGTCCAGGCCCAGATGGATTCACTGGTGAATTTCACCAGAACATCAAATTAGGAAGGAAGGGAACATGACCGAAGTCTTGGTACCCTGATACCAAGATCAGACAAAGATGCAGCAACAACAAAATGAAAATTCCAGAACAATCTTCCCAATGAACTTAGATATAAAACTTCTCAATAAAATATTTGAATTCAAGAGCTCATCAAAAGAATAATATCATTCACCACAAATATGTTGGCAGAGACAAAGTAACAGCTCAATATATAATCAATAATTGTCCTGACTTACATAAAGGGTCCCAAGAGTAGAAATCACATGGCCATCTCAACAGAAACAGAAAAGTATTTGACAAAAATCTAATATCCCTTCTTGTTAAGTCTTGAAGAAACTCAGAATAGAAGGAACATATTACAAAAGAAACCATGTTGAATATGATGAACCTGCAGCCAACATTATACTCAGTGGGGGAGATCTTGAATCACTTACAGTAAGCTAGGAACCTGGCAAAGGTGTCCACTTTCTCCACTCTTGGTCAAAATAAGACCAGAAGTTTTATTAGAGCACTAAGAGAAAAGAAGTGAATAAAACAAAATGAGTCCAAACAGGAAAGTGAGAACTTAAAATACCCATTTGGGATTACCACACTATAATCCACAGACCCGAAGAAGCCAAATAACAAGGAGGACCCAAGGAAGGCTGGAGAATCTTTCTCTGAAGGGGTAATAAAATAGATACTGGAGGTGGGTGGAGGGAGGGAACTGGGTGCTAGAGGGGACGGGTAGGGAATCAGGTATAGGGAGAGCAAGGGAGAAAGCAAGGGAGAGAGAATGGAGATCAGCTGTGCCAGAGACCTGAGATGGGGGAAGTCCCAGGGTGTCTATGGGGGTGATTCTGTCTGAGACTCCTAACAGTGGAAATACGAAGCCTGAAGTGGCCACTTCCTGTAGCCAGGCAGGACTCCCAGTGGAGGAATGAGGACAGCAAGCCACCCACAAAACCTTCAACCCAAACTGTGTCCTGTCTACGAGATGTGCAGAGACATAGAGCAAAGACCGAGGGAATGACCAGCCAATGACTGCCCCAAATTGAGACCTATCCCATGGACAAGAGCCAGTTCCTAATAAGGATATATGCTCCACTATGTTCATAGCAGCCCTATTTATAATAGCCAGAAGCTGGAAAGAACCCAGATGTCCCTCCGCGGAGGAATGGATACAAAAAATGTGGTATATATACACAATGGAGTACTATTCAGCCATTAGAAACAATGAATTTATGAAATTCTTAGACAAATGGATGGAGCTGGAGAGCATCAT
>BDUI01019633.1:7847-30603 GCA_002335545.1 Apodemus speciosus
TGTATATGTATATGTAATGAATATGAAACGTGTATGTAATGTATATGTAATGAATATGTAATGTATATGTAATGCATATGTATATGTGTATGTGTATATGTATAYATGTATATGTGTGTGTTTGTGTTTGTGTAAACTACCTAGTCTAAAATGCCTCACATAATAGGTAAAATTGAGAAGCAACACCTTTTTGGATATTTCATTTTATTCTCAAAAGTCCATCCAATGTAATTGTGATGTTTTATAAGGAAATATTGATAAATATGTAATTGGGGCAATGATTAATAAAGATAGTTTTAGCATGATAAGAAAAGTCTGGTAAAGTTCACAAAGACAATAAAAGAATCCATTAATAAAAAAGGAAATCCTAGAATCCACTTTTTTAGAATTTAAAGTCATTGCTGATTGAAATCCTGAATAATTTGGTTCAATTATACAAATAACAGGTAAGACATTGCCTTATAATTTTATTGGCTTGCTGCCAAATGATAGAATACGATTTCTTCAAAACTTTACTGTTAAAATGATTTTTAAATGAAATTTCAGAKCTTATACCACATTTCCTACTAATAGCTTATCAATTTAATTAATATCTTGTACTGATGGCCTGGTAAACCCATAGTGGATTTGATATGTATTAAATACAATGGATGATTTCTATTTCTGAATGCCTGGTATAGTCAAATAAATAGTAATGTTAATTATGAATCATCCTGAATAAGCTCATCAGTTTCTTTATGCAAAACAACTTTTTGCACATTCAGAGTCAGTAACTATATTAAAAGATTCTGAAAAATCTAAAATACCCTATGAATGGCATACACCTCCAATTTTTAACCTAGCTATAAGAGCTCTGAGCCATCATACCTATTTTTCTAACTTATAGCTTTTATTTTTCTGACTTATTTGCATCATAATAGAATATATGGTCTCCAGAAACTGATGTCCCTTTTATTATGTGAGTTAGAGTTAAATTAGTTCTTTTTATAAACTGAAATTTCTTGCCTTTAAGGTATTAGTTGTTAATTTCTTCCCCCTAAAATACTGGAAGTTCGTTGCCAATGTTCATTTTCTGTCCATAATGAGGCAATCTCAGCATTAGTAGGAGATACTACAATTTATGCTGGGTCTGTTCCTACTAACTGACAAAGTTACGTTTTTCTTTTCAGAATCAATTCAAAAATATTTTCTACATAGGCCTCTAATTTTTACTCTGTTTATATGTTTAAAAATATTCTTCTAAAATATTATATGTTTATCTCTTTGCATAAAACATCCTGCAGGAGAAAGAGTAGAAGGCAAAATAATCAAAATACAAGCCATCTTTGGATCAAAATGGTCCACATGTACATGTTTCAATATCTTTTCTACCAGAGTCAATTCTATCTCATCTTTAGCTGATAATTTTCTTGGACTATTTATGTCCTTATGACTTTGTGAGGAATGAAATAAATTACCCAGCTCTTAAGCAGTTAATTTAATTGTGGACCTTAGCCAATTTATAGCTCCCAACAATTTTTGAAAATCATTAAGATTTTGTAAGAGGTCTCTCCTCACATTCACTTTCTATGGTTTAATCTCTTATAGTCCTATATTATATCTCAAGTAATTAATAAAGGCCCTGCTTTGTATTTTGTCAACAGCAGTTTGTAATCCACAAGAGGGCAAAATTCTGTTTATTTGATCAAATATCCCCCCAATGCATTTGTGTCTGAATCACCCATTAAGATATCATTCATATATTGGTAAATTATAGACTGAAGAAACTGTTATAAATTATTTCTAGTTAGGGTTATACAAAATATTGACATAAGATAGGACTTTTTAACATTCCTTGGGCAAGACCCTCCAATGGTATATCTTTATTGGACAAACGTTATAAACAAGTAGGAAATGAGGAAAAACAAAACTTTTCCCTATCATGTTCATGTAAATATATTGTGAAAAAGCAGACTTAAATAAGTCGCTATAACBGACCATGCTTAAGTTAACAAGGAAGGCCATGTGATTCCAGGCTATTGACTGAATGATTTTATTGATTGCTCTCGGGTTTGTTAGAGAAATGCCTGAAGGAGCTGAAGGGGTTTGCAGCTCCATTGGAGGAACAACAGTATGAACCAACCAGCAACCCCAGAACTCCAGGGATTCAATCACCAACCAAAGAGTACACATGGAGGGACCCATGGTTCCAGCTGCATATGTAGCTGATGATGGCCTTGTTGGACATCCAAGGGAGGAGAATCTCTTGGTCCAGTGAAAACTTGATACCCCAGTGTGGAAGAATACCAGGTCAGGGAAGCAGCAGTTTAGGACTCCCTCATAGAAGCAGGGGGATGGGAGATTGGATGGGGTTTTTGGAGGGGAAACCAGGAAACCGGGTGGGATATCATTCGAAATGTAAATAAAGAAAATATCTAATAGGGGAAGTGGGAATGGGGTGGGTGTGGGAGCATCTTCATAGAAGTAGGGGGAGGAAGGATGCTATCCAGGAGGGGGGAAACTGGAAAAGGGGATAACATTAAAATGTAAACAAAAAATAGATCCAATAAAAATTTCAATAAAACCCATCCTCCATTTTCTACTTTATTTTTCTCTAATGACAAACTGAATTCCAAGGGCTGGGAGACTCTTTCACATGTTGAGCTTCCAGTTGCTCTTGGGTTCACTGTTCTAGTACCTGGAGTTGTTTTTTTTTTTCCTCTTGTCACAGGCCATTGTTCGATCCAAAGAGGTTTGTAAGTTTGCCAAGTTAGTGGCAGTGCATAGTGCAGCTTGTGATCTTCTAGCAGCAACTCCACCACATACAGTCATCTGCAGCTGTATCCTGCTCATGGACAGATTGCACAGTCTGTAACTATCTTCAGTGATTTTTTTTTTTAATTCCTAAGAACTTCTCCTCTTTTATGACCTGCATTTAAAATTGGAAGAATGCTGATCTGTACCTCCCAGTTTTGCAATAGATCTTTTCCCCATAAATTTATAGCTATATTAGCCACATTCTGGTTCTACATATTTAATCCATTTTAAACTTTGTTTTACCTGAGACAATGTCTTAATTCCTAGGAGTTTATCATGATTTCAAAGACATTTACCTGGTCAGAAACTTGTGTCTAGACTCAGATTTTTTTCTGCATGTTGTCTCTGGGGTTCCTTGTATGTTTCACTTAGCACTTGTTGTTTGTGGCTGGTTCAGACCACTCAGTCTGAACTAATAGGCTACCCTAAATTTTCAGCCTCCTGCCAATCGCTGGCCAGGCCTCTTCAACTTGCATCATTTGTGCATGGCTTTAGGCCTTCATCCTTGGCACCTGCGTTTACTCTCAGGTCCACATGCCCTGTCAGGCTGGGTTGAGTCAGGCACCTCTCACTAGGTCCAGGCTTGGGATGCAGTGGGCCTGAACTGAGCTGCTGTTTTTCCCAGTGGCTAGATCACAAACTACAATTTCATCTGAGCAATGGGTTGGCGTCCCAGAGCAGCATGGAGCTCTGGAAAACACTGGCCTGTGAGGCAATGCCCAGAGGCTCCATTTTTGAGTTCTACACTCTACCCAGTTGTCATAGGCCTCTGTACTCCCCTGAAGACAGCCATACTGCATGAGGGTAGTAAGGGCCTTCTAATCCTGCCTCAGCCCATTGCCTAGATTTTTATGGATAGTTGATTCTTCCATAAAGTACACAGAAGATTATCTCTACATGTAAGTACACATGTAATTTCACAATATGAGTATCAGTCTTCTCTAATATGATAATAGGATTATTATAYAATATCATAAGATTATGGACAGATAAGATGATCATTTTAAGTTTGAAGGTTCTGTTGTTTTTCATGTGGAAAGCTATTAGTGATAGTACAATAGAGAAAGAAGCCCKTTGAAAGTCAAAACAGCTTCTAGGTTATTTGTCTACCAATTGCTATTTGTAATGTTGGTGAATTGACCTAGAATATTTACGCATTTTTTTGTATGGTGAAAGTCACTAAGCCAGCATTTCTCTCTTTCTGCAGTGGGATCTGGGCTAAATTTAGGCTGTCAATCTTGAGCAGCAAGTGTTGAAACACACACACACACACACACACACACACACANCACACACACACACACACACACACACACACACACACACACACACAATAAAAGCACAAACAAAACAAAACCAATAAAACACCAGAGTTGTTTTACTTTGAGGGAAATACTTGAACTCCTAGTATTTTGGTCTTCTCATTTAAAACAAAAGATGAAGATAAATTTTCTTCCATTTTAAAAGTTTTTCATCATTGGTAAACATACAAAATAGTTAGTGATAGCTAACAAAATTAACTTCCTCAAAAAACCCTGCCCCAATCAATTCCTTGACAGAGCATGATCTCTGCAGCAGAATTCAAGTCAGATATAGAGTTTTAAGTGTTATTCTGAGGTTGTGAGGTCCCCACAAACCACCAAAGACCACCAGAAATTCAACTCTTATGCAAGAGAAAAGAGTCTTTGTTAAAATGAGAGCTGGAACCCTCCAAGCTCTACAATGCACTAGATGGGTGTGGAAGGTCCTAAGATGATGAGTTCTTCATTGGCTTTTTATCACAGTTACAACAGGGTAGGGTGCTTCGAAGCTAAGCATTTATTTGATTGGTTAACTCCAGTGATCTGTTTCAAAACATCTGGAACATTAGGCACTTTGCTCTTAGGAGCCAAGGTGGAGTGGCTGTTAGGAAAGTTAAAGCCATTGCTAGGGGTTTGTTCTTGTATTTGTTCCAATAACTGAGTTCAGTCTCAAGACAACCTTAACATAAAATAGAGTATAAACACAAAATGGAGTTTGTAATGATAGGTTGGCCCCTTCACTAAGACATATTGGGTACGGACAGATTGTGCTTCTGACTCTACCATTAATAGTTTTTTGTTTGTTCAATTGTTACAGTTAGAGAAAAAATGTAGTAGAATTATGCTTTCAAATCTACAAATACTGAATCTGTGTGTTCTGTCAAACTGAACCACTATGGTAGGGAATATCTGTCCCTTTGCAGCATGTGTATTATTGTCTTTAGAGGTTTCTTTAATTCACTTTGTGTTATACAGTTAGACTTGTATATACCCGTCTGCTTCACAAAGCCATTGAAATGATTTTGTTGCCAATATAGAGGCAAAAAGAGCTCCAAATCCTTTTGATTCCAAATTTCCAGATTTAGATGCATGGTTAACAAATATTATAACTGGCATAAAATGATTTACTTGCACAAAACATACAATTTTTTTCTGAAAGAAGAATTTGAAAAAGAAAATAAAATTGAAAAGATATTTCGGTAAAAATGTATTTCTGTAACTTTGTTGAGACTCAGTAATTTAATAAATTTTTAATCAGGACACACATTGGGTGTCAACCAAGAACATATTTTTACCTGATGATTAAATCACTCTATTTAAAATTGGATGTCTTGGAAAAACATGTCAAACACAGTTCTTAAAATTCATCTGCAAGTTTTTTAAGAGAAAGTGAAAACCACATACAGCACATATCTTTAGAATTTCTACAGCTCCACTAGTACAGCATTTTCATATTTGCGGAATGAAATTGTAGGGAGAAATGCTGTATTTTGTATGTGCATGTGTGTGTGTGTGTGTGTGTGTGTGTGTGTGTGTTCTTCTTAAGACATTTATGCAATACTGTTTTACTCTTGGAAAGTACATCTGGWGTGATTAATTCTGTTAGATGAGAAATGCCAACTACTAGATCCCTCTAGATCATTTCCTGGATGAAGGAATTTTCACTTTTTGGGAAAACTCCTATGGAAAACTTTGAAAACAGATTAGGCCACCCCCAAATTAACTAAATAAGGATGATATATACTAAATTTGCCTTGATGGTGTAGTTAAGAAGTCGTATATAAAAAGAAAGTATCCAGTTTCTTTCATGTGACACCAATTCTTCCAAATTTATCAACGATTATTTCATATTCATTATTTCATTTCACTAAACTTCATTTGCATATTTATTTAGGGAATTATTCAAGAACTACAGTTACTGAGGAAGTAGTCAGGTGTTTAGCAATCACCAGGAAGCTCTGCTGATTCATCTCCATATTGTAACACTGTGGAACTATCAGACTCAARTAATTGCACTGCATGTTTGATGATTGAACCCCCAATTGCACTGATGCAGCTGTGCTCTTTGATGTGACAATTGCTGAGTTTTACACCGCACCACAGGTTATATCACTTGATTTTCTGATATGGTGGTGTGTTTTAATAATTGAATGTTAAATGTAGTAAAACTTATTAACTATGCCTAGTCATTATTGACAGCAGTATACTACTAACAGTGACTGCTTTTACTGATGCCCTGATTTTATAACTTTAGTTTCCATTTTAATATTATTGTGAATTTGAAGTGATAAATTAATGTCTACCTTAAGGGCAATTAGTTCATGATAGGCATCTATCACTTCAAAACAATTGATATTAGCTTATTTTGTGATATTTTACAAATATGTTCTGTTTTGAGAATGTCAAACATGTGCACACACAGTTGATAGAAGATACATGATAGGTAGGTAGGTAGGTAGRTAGATAGATAGATAGATAGATAGATAGATAGATAGRTAGATAGATAGATAAATACTAAATAGATAAAAGATTGATGGGTACATRCATGGACAAATACATTCATAGACACATAGATAGCTGTGTAGTGTCATTAACTAGAGCAAGATAGATAACCTACAGACAGACTTGAAGAAACTCCGCTCTCTCTCCTAATGCCATAAATTACCAATCACTCCTCACCTGGGTAGAAGGCCTGGTAAACACTTCCCATATTCATGYAGGAATGTTGATTGGATTTATTTAGTTCTGATATTGTTCAGCCAGAACAATGCCTTCAATCACAAACTCTATGTGTTCATGAGTCTGAAGGTTTGTCCATTTGAGGAGATAGTGTTTATATCAGTCTCCTCAACACCTGGCTCTTAAAATATTTCTTTCTGCTCCTCTCTGAGGTTCTCTACATCTTGGGGGATAGGGGTATAACTTAAGTGTGTGTGTGTGTGTGTGTATGTGTGTGTGTGTGTGTGTGTGTACAGTGTGTATGTGTATGCATGTGTATGTGTGTTTATGTATTTTTGTCACTCATGTATCACTAGTTCTCTATGCTATGACAAATTATGGGGTTTGTATTAAGTAAACACCAAAAAGTATTTATTTGATGGAGGCTACATGCTGTGTAGGTGTAAAGATGAATGTTTATAAGGCAGTTTGATATTATGTCCTTTTCACACAAAAGGACCACTACCCTCTCCTCCAGGATAACAACCTACCTATTTCGCTCTGAGTTCTTGGCCAAGATTAATATAATAAATAGGTGTTTTCTTCTGTGTAGTGGGATTTATATCCAATCTTAAAGTATTTTACAAACGGGTCTATCTTGGCAGGTCATCATTAGAATAACATCATTTACTGATGGGTGAGACTATTCATTACTAATACCCTCAAAATACATTTGTACAGTTTGTCACATTATTCAGTGTATTGACAAGAATGGAAAAAAGAAGTTGTGTTCATGTGTGCTCATGTGTATATATATATATATATATAAAACTTATGTTTGAAAAATTTTAGAGCTGAGATTTTTCAAATTAGCATTGTTCATCTAATGTTTCACTTAAAATTATAACTAAAATAAGCTTTATAATCAACAAAAACATTTTAGTAAATTTTCATACTATATTTTATCTCAATGCCTATGGAGGTAAATTTATATAAATGATAACAACTTTTACCATATAATATATGAATATATAATAATATAGGGTTTTATAATATCAGGAATGAAATGTTTCTCCTTGCCCCCTTATGTGTGTTTGTGTGTGTGTATGTGCATATGTGTGTGTGTGTGTGTGTGTGTGTGTGTGTGTGTGTGCTTGGTTTCATTTGTTTCTTTGTATGGCTATAGAAGCATAGGGCAGACTGATTGTTGCCCAAAGCTTCTCGATATCCTCCAGTCTCCATCTTCCTTCTCTCCTTATCATAGTCCTCAGATTATTAATGCTTGTTAGATGGTTTCTAGGGAACCTACTGAAGGTCATAGGGCTTGCCAGAAAAGTGGTTTGTTTGTTTTATTAAATAAGCAATCTTCTGTTCCATGAAATTTTTCTTAATGTAACTCTCTTTATCTATAAATAATCAAAGCAACAACCCTCCCCAATAATAAAAAGAGAAGTTCCCAAAACAGCAGCTTTCTTTTTTGAAGTGGCAAGTAATGAATGACTTAGTAATCACTTAGTAATCTTTCACATTGATAGACAAACAGGAAATGGAAACAAGAAATATTACCAAATGTTCATAGTTGGTACAATTCTGTCATTGGCTTCAAATCTCCTTATTAGCTGCAAGTACATAGAGAAAAATTTGTGCTTCACAAACTACACAGGATCAAAGTATTCAGGGCAATCACTCTAAATGCAAATTTCACTACTAATATATTCACTTCAATCAATAAAGTATGCAGAAACTTTACCATTGGAATTTACATCACAAGGAGTAAACAGAACGCAGCTGGATTATAAAAATAGACCATGCTATGATACAAGTGAACACACGAAATGTTTACAGCTCAAGCTACTGTCCATTGCTTTTAATACACAGTATTATTTTAGAACTAGTTTAACCAGAAATAACTTAGAACCATTAACAATTCTTGGGTTTTACTCCTTAAATTTTCAGTGACCTCTCTTACAAATGATACAATATACATCTATAAATCAAAAATTAGAATGGTCCTCATTCTATACAACCTGCCTAATATTTTCATCAAAAATTAGTGTTATTTGCCCCATCGTAAATACTAGAAGCAACGATTGGCTTTTAGTATGTTAACTTTCAATATAAGATGGTAAAATTATGGTTGTTAATATCTGTTATTTCAATTTTTTTATTAACCATGTGCTGTCATAGGCCAAAGCCGTTAACCTGGGGTCAGTTAATAGTTGCAGTGCTTTCTCTGGAAGATTGTGGCTTGTGTCCTCTTTATTTTGAATTTATATACAAATGGGCATTTTGTTTCACTTTAAAATTACTCATTACTAATTTTATAGTAGTTTACTAAATATAATTGTAACCTTTTCCTTGAAACTCTGCTACATCATTTTCTCTGGTTTTAATTGCTTACAGAGTTTTGTGTCATCATTCATCTCTCAGAAAGTTTCATTATGATAAATGAGACTGCCGTGTCTATCCTCTAGGATGAAGACAGTTGGAGAAACATATTTACTTCTCTTATATTTAGTTTATATTTTCTTTGAAAGCAATGCTGAATTTTGAGAAGCATAAGTATTCAAGTTCTGTCTATCTCACACAAACTCTCCAGAAATTTAGATTTGTGATTAATAGAGGTACATGTTCTCATCCAAATGATGTTTGAACCTGGTAGTGCCCACATTGGCTGAGAAATTATTAGGAAAGGCTGACATCTTGGTGCCAAAACCCGGGAGAAGTTGAGCCTCCAGTCTTGTGCAACCCCCAGTCTTTCACTCTTCTCACTCTCCCCCTCTTTACCTGAAGTGATTGACTTTCAACTCAGGGTAGGTCATCATTTCCCAGGAACAGCCTAAGAAGTACTGGGTACCTCTGTCAGGTCCAACCTCGCCAAGATCCCCTGCCGAGCCAGGGAAAAGCCAAGGCAAGCCCTTCTCTGAACAAAAAATGGTGTTTATTCCAGGAGCTTTAGGAATTGGGAGACCGCCTTTCCAAGTCCGCCCCAGCCCGAACTGTTCAATCCCAACCAGATCTGAATGATGCCTTGAAATAGTCTCCAGTAGTGACACTGGTTCGGAGTTGGACAACACAGAGCCTAAACCACATCCTCAGTCGCTCCTGGGTGCCTGCTATGAAATTTATGTAAATTGAATTGTCTCAGACCATAGTTCAAAATGACACAGTCGTTTTTTCAGTGTCCTGGCTTCAGTAACTTGTATTAGAGACCACCAGAGGGCACTGACAACTTTTACCTTCTCCATGATCTTATACATTTCTGCCAACACTTTGGGGGATAACTGTTTTTTAATTGGGTATTTTCTTTATTTACATTTCAAATGCTATCCCCTTTACCACCCCACACCCCTAGAAATCCCCTGTCCCATCCCTCCTCCCCCTGCTCTATGGGGGTGTTCTGCCACCCACCAACCCACTCCCGCCTCCCCACCCTAGCATTCCCCTACACTGAGGCATCGGCACCGAGCCTCCACAGAACCAAGGAAGGGCCTATCCTCCCATTGATGCCCAACAAGGCCATCCTCTGCTATATATGCGACTGGAGACATGGGTTGCTCCATGAGTAMTCTTTGGTTGGTGGTTTAGTCCCCGGGAGCTCTGGGGGATCTGGTTGGTTGATATTGTTGTTCTTCCTATAGGGTTGCAAACCCCTTCAGCTCCTTCAGTCCTACACCTGCCGTGAGGACCCTATGCTCAGCCCAATGGATGGCTTAGAGCATCCACCTCTGTACTTGTCAGGCTCTGGTAGAGCCTCACAGAAGACAGCTATATCTGACTCCTCTCAGAAAGCACTTCTTGGAATTCAGAGTGTSTGGGTTTGGTGACTGTATATGGGATGAATCCATAGGTAAGGCTGTCTCTGGATGGCCTTTCCTTCAGTCTCTACCCGATACTTTGTCTCTGTCTTTTTTCCTGTGAATATTTTGTTTCCCTTTCTAAGATGGACCAAAGAGTCCACACTTCAGTCTTCCTTCTTGAGCTTCATGTGATCTGTGAATTATATATTGGGTATTCTGTGATTTTGGGCTAATATCCACTTATCAGTGAGTATATACCATGTGTGTTCTTTTATGACTGGGTTACCTCACAGAGGATGAAATTTTCTAGTTCCATCCATTTGCCTAATAATTTCATAAAATCATTGTTTTTAAAGCAGAGTAGTACTCCATTGTGTATATGTACCACATTTTTCTAATACCTAAACCACGTAAAGATCCAACAAAGAAAGAGAACTTCATATCAACTTCCCTTATGAATATCGATGCAAAAATTCTCAATAAAATTCTTGCAAACCAAATCCCAGAACTCATCAAAGCAATTATCCATCATGATCAAGTAAGCTTCATCCCTAGGATGCAGGGATGGTTCAATAGACTGAAATCCATCAACATAATTCACTTTAGAAACACACTCAAAGAAAAAAAAGAACATGATCATCTCATTATATGCTAAGAAAGCATTTGACAAAAATTCAAGAGCCCTTCATAGTAAAAGTCTTTGAAAGATCAGGAATTCAAGGCCCATACCTAAACATAGTAAAAGTAATATACAGCAGATAAGTAGCCAACATCAAACAAAATGGAGAGAAACTTGAAGCAATCCCACTAAAATCAGGTACTAGACAAGGATGCCCACTTTCTCTATTAATTCAATATAGTACTTGAAATCCTAGTCAGAGCAATTAGAAAACAAAAGGTCAAAGGGATACAAATTGGAAAGGAAGAAGTCAAAATATTTGAGGATGACATATAGTATACTTAAGTGACCCCAAAAATTCCACAAGAGAACTCCTAAGCCTGATGAACAACTTCAGTAAAGTGACTGGATACAAAATTAACTCAACAAATCAAATCCTTTGAGCCTTCCTATACTCAAAGGATAAACAGGCTGAGAAAGAAATTATGCAAATGCCCCCTTAGCAATAGTCACAAATAATATAAAATATCTTGGTGTGACTTTAGCCAAGCAAGTGAAAGATCTGTATGACAAGAACTTCAAGTCTCTGAAGAAAGAAATCAAAGATCTCAGAAGATGGAAAGATCTCCCATGCTCATGAATTGGCAGGATTAATGTAGTAAAAATGCCAAAAGTAATCTAGACATTTAATGCAATCCCCATCAAAATCCCAACTCAATTCTTCATAGAGTTAGAAAGAGCAATTTGCAAATTCATTTGAAATAACAAAAAACCCAGGATAGCAAAAACTATTCTCAAAAACAAAAGAACTTCTCAAGAATCACCAGCCCCGACCTCAAGCTGTATACAGAGCGATAGTGATGGAGGGATATCTTAACTCATTTCTGTCCAGGTTTTGTTGGGGAGGGCAGGGGGAGACCTACTCTAGTCCCCCCTCCTCTCATTCCTCCCCTCTGTATCCAGTATTGTCCGGTCAGGTCCTAGCAAGATAGTTATTCTGCCAGACCCACTTGATTCCAAATACTCAGACCACAAATCTGTCACCTCCCATGACTGGGCCTTCCTATCTCCCCCTCTCCTTATTTACCACAATGGACTCCCCTGCTCCAGCTGCCAGGATTACTCCAATCTACCCCAATGATCTAACCATTTAAGTTATGTTRATATTATTTTTCTGCTAATTTGATTCCAAATCGTATATGCAGATTTTCAACCTACATAGCTCTGACTCTTCCAACACCCCCTTCCTTTTGATTTGCCTGAACTTAGGCAATATTCCAGCAGCCTCCAGACCTCCTGGTAATCACCCATTCTCAAGCTCATTGGGCCAATGCACACTCACTACCAGGTCAGCCCTGCATTAAACCTTATGATACAGACACTGAAAACTCTTAAACATAATTTAGAAACACAGATTAATTATCAATTACCTCATAAATAGCCATCTTCTCTAATATGTTCTTAACCATATTTGTAGTCATGATTAATTATGAAAATAAGCTTTATTTGACCTCATACGTCTCTACAGGGGGTATCAGGTCTCTATAGGATTAGGCACATTCTCTCCCACTGTGGTCATTCCTCTGCTACATATGTTCCAGAGACCACAGGCCAGCACATGTATGCTCTTTGGTTGGTGGCTTAGTCTCTGGGAGCTCTGAGGTTCAAAAATTCTGAAGGTAGATAGGTGGCCCCATCCCACCACTGGGAGCCCTATCTATCTGCTAGAGGTGGTCTCTCCTTGCCCTTTGAGTCCTGGGAGCCTTTCACATTCCAAGTCTGTAGGACTTTATAAAGGTTCCCCATACCCATCCGCAGCTGCATATTTTCATTTTTTTCTTGGACCTCTGGGCTATTCTCCTGTTTGCCTCCCTTACCTAATTCTGCCCCCCCCCTTTTCTCTTCCCCTCCCATCTGCAACCGAGGTCCCTCCCTTCCTCGCTTTCCTGTGATTATCTTATTACCCCTTCTAAGTGGGACTGAAGCATTCTCCCTTTGAGCCTTCCTTCACGTGATCTGTGAGTTGTATCACAAGTATTCTGTACCTATCAGTGAGTACATACCAATCATGTCATTTTGGGTCTGAATTACCTCACTCAGGATATTTTCTATTTCCAGCCATTTGGATGCAAAATTCATGATGTCCTAATTTTTAATAGCTGAATAGGATAAGTTTTGTAATGAATCATATTTTCTGTATCCATTCTTCAGTTGAGGGACCTCTGGGTTGTTTCCAGGATTTTGCTATTACAAATAAGGATGCTATGAATGAACTGAAGCAAATGTCCTTGTGGTATAGAGGAGCATCTTTTAGAAAGGAGGGATATAGCTGGATCTTCAGGTAGAACCATTTCCAAATTTCTGAGGAACCTCCAGAATGATTTCCAGAGTGGTTATACCAGCTTGTAATCCTTGCTAACATGTGTTGTCACTTGAWTTTTTTATCTTAGTCATTCTTATTGGTGTAAGATAGAATCTTAGGGTCATTGTGATTCACATTTTCCTAATGACTAAGAATGTAGAACATTTCTTAAGAGCTTCTTGGTCATTCAAGATTCCGCTATTGACAATTCTCAGTTTATCTCTGTACCCCATTTGTAAATTGAGTTATTTGGGATTTTTGAGTCTAAATTCTTGAGTTCTTTATATATTTTTGATATTAGCCCTGTCTACTATGTAGAAGTTTTATACATATAAAATTCATATATATATATATATATATATATATATATATATATATATATATATACTTGTATTTATCTCTTTGTCTCTATCTCAGTCTCTCTCTAGAGAAAGAGAGATAGATAAGTAGATAGAAATATATAGATATACATACATGTAGCTTTGATCCAATTCTCATTTAAAGAAGTATCTATCTACTAGAAGCACAGATGTTTTTAAACAACAACCATGTGGCTCTCCTTTATCTTGGCTGGTGACACCATCAGGGTGTAAACAGCCATATGGCTTGCAAAGTGCCCTGTAATTTCAACATATTAAGATTACCACATGATATAAATTAATCATCATAGAATTTCTTAATCCTAATGAGTTCTTTGTTTACTATTATTGTATTTCCTTTCATACCAAAAAAGCAAATTGTCTAAAATACTTTAAATTGGTATGGACTTTTACATCATGATGACACATTTAAATTTTCTACAGTATGCTACATATGTGATTCAAGTCTAAATTAAAATATATATGATGAGGGAATTTTAAGGTTATACCGGTCTATTCAGATTAACAAAAGCTTTTTGTGTCTTTGCTAATTGTGTCCCAATGCGTAGGACAGTCAACGGGGTCCCTGGACCACCTAGGAGAGAATGGGGGACAAGAGACTCAAGAGATGGTCAGCAAGACAGTATTCTGATCAGGCTGTCAAGTTTTATTGTTTTACACAACGCAATATAAATGAAAACAAGCAGGATGTAGGGAGGGGATATGAAATTTCAAACATTGTCTCTAAGGAACAGTCTCTCAGGGGGCAAGCACTGTCTCTAAACATTGTCTCTAGGAAGTAGTCTCTCAGAATTATCTCTCAGAATCTCATGACAAAGCTGGCTGGATTTCATGGAAGCTGGCAAACTAAAATGATCACAAGGAGGTGAATTGGAAAGAGATTGCTATAGTAACCTAACTGCTGGTGAGCTCTACATGTGCTGACCAACTTGCTATTTGACAAACTTGAAAGCTAATACTTTTCCTTCTAAAAGCAAGCTTGAGCATGTAAGATGGCTGAAAGGAGGAGGTTTTGAGATCTCTGTGAGAATGTCTCCTGGCCAATTGCTCAACACCAAGCTGCTAAAAATGCAGATGAGTATCAGCATATGTTTATAAAGTAAGTTATATTTAATAATCAGGATTTATAAACTCCTAAATTCACAGTAATATTTGTCTAGCTTCTCTTTCAAGC
The DNA here is from genome assembly GCA_002335545.1 of Apodemus speciosus. NCBI lineage: Eukaryota > Metazoa > Chordata > Mammalia > Rodentia > Muridae > Apodemus > Apodemus speciosus. The sequence goes on from BDUI01019633.1 coordinate 22,938, forward strand.
TTTAGCTATTTGAATAATTACAAAAATAAGCCTTATTAGGTGTTCTGCATACATCCTCAAATTAAATAATTACATACAAGCAAAGTTTTTCTATTCAGGGATGCTCTAGATTAATAAATGGTCCTCAAACACTTCAGACATTAAAATATTTAATAAAAAATGCTTCCTGTGATGGTCAGACATCCTGGCAGCATCACTGTAGAAGACAGGCACAGAAAACATCCACCTGAATCTTGCTACAAATATGGCAGAGTTTGCCACTGTGCTGYAGACTACCCTTTGCATRGACTGTTAACAGTGTTCTGTCTAGACTGTGGACAAGTCAGATACTGGGGAGTTGATTACACTGCTTTGCCTAGACAGTTCACTCCTAAGTTCCTACTCCAAWGCTAAATCTGTCAAATCATCTGGGCCTGGTGGCCAAAGACTAATGCTACTCTCCCCTGACCATAGGTAAACCTAAGATGATTGTCTAGGTAGGTGATAAGTCTATCATTTTGTTTCAGAAGCTCATTTTTTTCTGAAGTTCCTGCTTACTCCAGGTAAAATTCATCCTTTTCATGTCTACGATAGGTCTGAAGTCTAGTTTAGATTAATAAAAGATTTATCAGATTAACAGCAACCACCAAGGTTACCTTCTCAGTTGTCTGTCATATATAAAAACCAGGCTTCAAGTCTTACTCTTTTGTGCTGCTACTACAAGGTCTAGATGCAGTCTATATCTTGATTTTGGGTCTTTTGTGGTTTTTGTTTTATTTTATTTCTGGTTTTCTTTTCTTTTTTGTTTTTTCGAGACAGGGTTTCTCAGCGTAGCCCTGGTTGTCCTGGCACTCACTCTGTAGACCAGGCTGACCTCCGAACTCAGAAATCTGCTTGCCTCTGCCTCTGCCTCCCAAGTGCTGGGAGTAAAGGCATGTGCCACCACTTCCCAGCTCAACGCTATCTTGTGACCTCACTCAGAAACAGTTATTTCAATGTAAGGTTTTTGACTTTTGTCTACAGAAACTCACTTTAAAGTGACTGCTCCCAATAATCAACCACCTGTGTCACATGATAAATATTTGGATTTAAAAAATGTAAAGCTTAATAAGGCCTGAGGACACAGAAGCTTTATAAAAATTAACTACATATTTTAGAGTCTAAGAAGAAGTTTTAAGATTGATAAATGCACGTTGTGAAGGTTAGAAAATGTGAAAGCTTAAATAGTGATTAAAAAAGTGATTTAAAGTTTATAAAAGGGATGAAAATGTTTCAGATTACCTCCCCTTTCTATGTTACAATTCTATTAAGACTTCAAAAAGTTCAGAGTTTTAACAATAGTCAGTGGAGTTCCGATATGCTATTAGTGGATGGCTTTACCTTCCACTAAACGATCTACTATTACACAGTTATAAGCTCAAGGTGTTAAATTTCCTTTGGTTTTCTTTTAAGTATAGACATAAAAGTGCTTCTCATTGTGCTAAATCTATATACATCCAGTTTTCTGGATAAGAAATGAAAGCCCCTCTTTCATGGTCAGTAGTCATATTAAAAATCAAGATCAAGTGAGCTTTTTTGTGCCCTCCACTGCATGGAATGTTCCTATCTTCTCCGACTTCACATTAAAGAGTATTCATGCTTTAACCTAAAATCATTTTCCAAGCATCTACTATGAAAAAAGGTGTGAGTCTGCTGCCTTCTCTACAAAGTGGATTTCAGAACAGATTACAAACAATAGTAATGCTAACATGTCTAAAACATATTTCTTTTCATAAACTTAAAAAAAAATCTTACAAGCTTCAGTGGCCCTACAAAACACATTTCCTCTCCACTGAAAGGACAGTTCTCTCTTTTGTCTGGCTCACACCTATTATGGGACAAGTCATTCTCATTTGTCTATTTTTCTTCTGGATCCTTTCCTTCTTCTCATCCTCCAGGAATGGATTTAAGTCTCCAGGATAGCAGTTAACCAAATGCTCCTACACCCACACTTACTTTGAACACCAACTCCCCCTCCCCACATTGGCCCATGATAGCAGGAAGTAGACAAATCTGAATTGGTAAGCATATAGCCAAAGAGGTTGAGATTAGGGGATGAAACCACTGATAGCCTCTGCACAAGCTGGGAAACATCATCAGCCCTATTTTCCCCCAATCCGGCCTACACTGAAAATCTTAGAACAAAAGAATGGTTCCAAGGGCCCAATTCTGAATTCATTCGTTTATTAGGTATTTTATTTACATTTCAAATATTATCCCCTTCAACCCAACATCCCCCCCAAATGTTATCTCCCAACCTCCCCCTCCCAAAATCCCCTATCCCATCCCCCTCCCCTTGCTTCTATGAGGGTGTTCCCCTACCCACTAACCCAATCTAGCCTTCTCACTCTGCCCTCRAATTCCCCTATACTGGGGCATCCAGCCTTCATAGGACCGAGGACCTCTCCTCCCATTGATGCCTGACAAGGCCATCCTCTGCTACATATGAAGCTGGAGCTATGAATCCCTCCATGTGTACTCCTTGGTTGGTAGCTTAAACCCTGGGAGCTCTGGGCGGGGGGATCTGGTTGGTTGATATTGTTGTTCTTTCTATGGGGTTGTAAACCCCTTTGCTTCTTCAGTCCTTGAATTCTTGGCAGCTTTCTAAACCTCCTTTCCTGATGCTGCCAGCCACCCAAGTCCCCACGTAAGCACTCAACACTTGACCATACTTGGGCACAAACACATCTTGTGTTGACACAACATTACCCTTCAACTACAATCTACAAAACTTCACTGCCCTAGCTCAAGTGCAAAATTTCCTCAGTCTCATTCTTTGGGATTAATAAATCCACTAAGGAGCAGTGCCTAATAAACCTGCCTTTATCTATTTTATTCTGGTCTAATCTGGATCTCTGAGGGAGACATAAAGCCTAACAGTATGCAGTGTCAAAATAAGAATCCAAATAATTCCCTGTTATAGTTTGGAAGGCAGACAATGTGCTCAGGGATTTATGGACATAGAAAAATAAATCACATTGTTGGTTTGTTTAAAAAGCCTTTCCTACTTTTAAGAAATATTTTGAAGAAAGAGATATTCCTGACGTGTATTCATTCCTCAGTAGATAATTTAAAGAAAATGACAAAGGATATTTTGATACATGAAAACTAATTTCTCCAAATTATTTGATTTGTCATACCACAGGGTTGAAACTCAAATGCAGCCACATTGCATGCTAAAAAGGAAAGATTGAGTATTAGAAGTTAAGATTGTGATCAGAGGATTTTATTTTGCATGAGGTGGTCTTGTTTGTATTCTATTATTAATTATTAATTATTATTATTATTATATTTTCTAGAATCCAATGTAATCTACACCTTCAACCAACAAACAATCAAACAAAACCAGATTATTTGTTTTCACCCACAACATATTGGAACTGATATTCATTTGAAGAGACAGGAATGAACTAAGACAGTCTCAAAATGACAAAGAATCAGAGCTTATTTCTTCTTAGCCATGATAATTTTTGCATAGTTTTAATACAAAGCTAACAGACAGGGACTGTGCTATGCATTTGAAGAAAGAAGGCAACTGTAGACAAAGAAACATGAGATGAAGTGAGAAGATGCCACAAATATGTTTCCTTATCCACAACACAAGATGTTACAAAGTGTCTACAATGAAGAAAAAGTTTTCCAAAAGTAAAGCCAGGAATAGATAAAAAAGAGCAAGGGACCCAATGTAAGAGGCTTTGATCAGTCACTGCTTAGTATCTCACCCTGTTATGTTATCTCTTCAGCAGTTTTGTTGAACCCCCACAATCTGGTTCTGGAATCCTTATGAGGAGAGGAAAGGGAATGAAGGAAAGGCACTGGAAAAAAAAAAAACAGATTCGTAGATACAGAAAAGCTGGATTTTGTGCTCAGGAAAACACCAAATCAGCATCTCAGCATGCTTATTAGGTGGTGGGGTGGGACACTCTTGGTAATGTATCTCTTAGGGAAATAGTCTTGGGCTATAAATAATCTGCAGGAGTAAGTTGTTAATGCTACTTCTTGAACACATATCCTTAAACACTAGTAGCTGAAGTACATCCACAGGAAGTACACTTTACCATTTCCAACCCTTTATCTAAATGGAGAATAGATCTGCCAGTTTTCCAAGGGTCAGAGTCATCTGGTCCTTGATATATATTCGCCCAATTCAAGAATTCACATTCATTCAAGGCATCTTTCAGTCAAGATTCCTACAATTCCATCAGACTCTTTCCATTATTAGGCATGGTTATTATTAAACATGGACACCTCTTAGGTTACACCTTTCTGTATCCAAATTTTTGATACAATTAAGAAATCTTCTCAATGTTATTGTGTAGACTTGATCATCCCTTCCTTCTTTTTTTCCTTTTTCTTTTGTTTTTTTTTAAATTGACTTAACCTAACTGTTATAGATGAGAGTACGTGTGACTCTATCTACATTCAATGGCTTGAAAAAAGTCAAGCAAATTTTAAGCCCTGTTTTAATTGTGTGTAGGTGGTGTTCTACAGCATCAGCACCACATTACTACTGTGTGGTGCTGTGACATTACAGCAGCTAAGTCACTATCAAAAGAAAATTTTCAGTTCAGTTCTAGCCTTATGGCAGTTGCTGACTCAAACATCAGGCAGTGAATCAGAGCTTGGGGTAGGTAAATCTTCATGATATTAAGATCTTAAATAGTCTGATACACAAACAAAGAATATCAATGACTCAGATATTACACACATCCTTGAATGAAAAAGTATATAAGGAAGCACTTGAAAGAATTGACTGTTCTGAACAGAAAATATGAGTCTTCCCTAAGTATCTTTTATTTATAATCAAGCTAAAAACCCTTGGGATTTATATCTAGATTTGCTAAAATTTAAAATTTTTCACTGCAGGCTTAGAAATTACAGGTATTGGCAGTCTATTTTAGGTTCAAACACAGGTTAATGAGACTGCTATAAACRTCTTGGGTTCAGAAAATGTAGCATTTAAAGATATACTTGGGAAACTGCATTGAAAAAATATATTTTCAAAGTTAAGGTCATCCTATGGTGCAGAATTATGTCTTCTGTAAATTGTTCTTATTTCTGAATAAAAGTTCAGTTTCAGCTATATTAAAACTTTGAAGATTTTATGTGTGTGGTTCTTTACTTTAAATGCAAGGTTTCTCCATTTTGCTTTGGATATTCTCAAAAATTTAGATCCTCCAGTGCAGGGAGCCATCTCCTGCAGAGGTGTTTCTTCTTGTGAGTTCTTCTTGAGGRGGGAAAAGCATGGGGGGTAAGACTTTGTCACATGGAAAATTTAGGGTTGCTGTATAATAAAAGGTTTATTTATCTAAGTCTAAGTTACTATGCTAATTTAGCTGACCTGCCTTCTCTGTTCCTCTGAAGCCAGTGACTGCAGTCTCAGGCACTTAGCACCTCATCCTAAAACAGCAAGAGATTACATAAAGGATTAGTTGCTAGAGGCTTTTCCCTAGTATCCAGATTCCTCTTGCTTGTCAGTCTAGGGGGAAGTTAGGATCAATAAATTTCTATTGAACTAGGAGAAGAGAATAACACTTGCAGAAAGAAAAACTATTACATAAGTGAATATGCATAATCTCACATAAATTCATACACAGCTTCGAACATACATATTTCCATGCAAATTCAGTTGGGCCCAGCTTGCATGAATTCCCACAATTTCATACTTACATACACACATGCATACATTCTCACAATTACATTTTTACACACACATCCATACTTACATATGCACATGGAGCAAAAGATCAAGCACCGATTCAGAAAGAACTCACTCATTCTGAATGAAAAATGGACTCCAATATTTATTTCATTGAGAAACAAGACACTTCCACCATTTTAATGCTAAATGAATTAAATCCATTTTTGTAAGAAAAAAGCTTTGTTTCTTTTAATAAGCCTAAGCCTGTCTTGTCCTTACCATGGGACCTGTCCTGTCCCATGGTAAGGTGAAACCTGCCTGCTCCTTCTGCTCTCTGAAGCATTTTCTTTATTCCTCTTTCCCTCTGTATCCTGCACATTGTTCTCTTAGTTATTTTAGGTTACCTATAGTTTCTAAGTTATTCCACTATATTACTATGAAGTACCTCTGAAGCTATGTGTACAGTAAGACTTGTAAAAATCTTTTAGGTTTTTTAAAATATTTATTTGTTCATTTGTTTATTTTACATGCATGATGTTTTTCACCTATGTTTATATGTTTATGTGAGGGCGTCAGAACTGGATTTATAGACAGTTGTCAGCTGCCATGTGAGTACTGGGAATTGAACCCAGGCAATCTGGAAGAACAGCGAGTGCTCCAAACCTCTGAGCCATCTCTCCAGTCCCTAACTTCGTGCTTTTTATACTACTGAAGTTCTCTATCTTGGCACAGTTACATTGCACAGACAGGTGTCATTCAACTTGCTACACATAAGTTGAACTATGAGGAGTTTAGTAGTTCAATTACTTCTGTAGCTAATAAGTTGAATGTTTTAAAAGCAAAACAGAGCTGAACAATCTCTATTTCAATTGAGATGACCATACAGATTTCATCATTTGTTAATGTATTGAATGTTCTATTGGCTTTTTCAGTAAAGCACCCTTCTCTCTCAAACATTATTCCCACTTGGTCATGCTGATAACTTAGTGTAATATTTTTAACCTCCTATTGTATCTTCTCATCTGCTGCTTTGCTTAGCAATTTAAATTATAGTTTTGAGGTATTGCTCAGTAGTATGTTATAGGTGTTGTCCTCATTTTTGTTTTATGTAGGTAATGTATTACAGTAAAGTAGTTTCAAAAATAAATATTTGATTTTCATTTGTTGTTAGAAAATTTATAAAGGTTTGATACTAAATGTATAAACCATTTTCCATTATCTAGCTTTATAACATATATTTTCCATAACAAATGATTATAATGAACCCCAACTTACAGATCATTAGTAATAAAAGTTATAGCAGGTTTAATGAGAAAAATAAGACTGCATTAACTAATTTTTCATATAACTTTTGAGAAAGTAAAAGGATAAGAACGTACTGAATGAAAGTCATTTCCACAATATGAACAAAGAGAAAAGACTCCATAACCTGTTTTCTAAGCTATTTTCAAATATATTTTATTTAAAATATAATTACTTCACCCCTTCTATTTTCTCCATTCAAGTCTTCCCAAACACACACTCATTTCACTTCAAATTGTTGGTCTCCTTTCTTTTGATCATTATTGTTTTATACACAAACTCTGACACGCCCCCCCCCACACACACACACTAGATACCTAGAACAACTATGTCTGTCTTTTTTGTTTATGAGTATGTGGTGCCAGACCAGACTACTTTGTACTGGATAAAGCATTAGGGGGATCAAGCCTAAGAGTGACTATTTCCCTCTATTCACAATCTTAGTTGACTATAGTTCCCGGAGTAGTAATAAAACATTTAGATTTTCCAAATTTTGTGTTAACATGTTGACATTTATTAGACAACACAATTCCTGCACCTTTGTCTCAGGGAACATCATGGAAGAGGGAATAGAAATATCATAAGTCTCAGAAGTTCACAAAGTCTTCTGTGAGACTGCATCTCTTTTTTTTTAATTTTTTTTTATTGGATATATACTTTATTTACATTTCACTTCCCTTTTTCTGGATTCCCCGCCCCCCAGAT
>BDUI01019634.1:18685-29559 GCA_002335545.1 Apodemus speciosus
CACATATCAAATCATTCCCAAGAAGAAGGAAGGAGAGGGCCCTGGTCCTGGAAAGGCTTGATGCAGCATTGTAGGGGATTGCCAGGACAGAGAAGTGGGATGAGATTGATTGGGGAACTGGTGGAGGGAAGAGGGCTTATGGGACTTAGGGGGAAGGGGGAACTGGGAAAGCGGAAATCATTTGGAATGTAAACAAAGAATATAGAAAATAATAAAAAAATTAAAAGCAACAACAACAAAAAGAACAATTGAACTAAAGAAACACAGGGTTCATGAAGAGTCATTTTTACTGCAGACATCATGTATCTCAAAACAAAACAAAACAAAACAAAAGAAACAAACAGAAAAACAAAAAATGTGGTCTGGATTTCTCAAGTAGGGTTTATTTTGCCTAAATCATTATAGATTTCTTTATATAACTACTTCCTCTTGAAATTTTAGTAATCTATCAACCAACTGAACTTATAGATTAAGTTTATATCTTAATTTATATATTAAGATTATATCTTGATAGAGAAGAAGTGTCTTTTGCTCTTATGTATAATCCTTTGGTTATATGTTCAGCCTGTAACAGCGACATGTGGTTGTTCTAGTTCTAGTTTTAATTTTAATTGCTTTTGAGAGACCTCCATATAGGTTTCCATAATTGCTATACTAGTTTGCTCTTCATTCAACAGTGAACAATGGTTACTCTTCTAATCCTTGCCAGAATTCATTATCTGATTTCTTATGATATGCATCCTGACCAGGGTGAAGCTCTGGAATTTTAATAGGCGTTTCCTGTATTTGCTAAGCATGTTATTTAAGCATGTTATGCTTCTTCTGTTGAGAATTGTATGAAACCACCTGCAAGAGACACACGAATGTTAGCAATGTGAATTCAGTTCACTGTGGGGATGTTTTGCTCCTCCCTTTTTTTCTAACAACCTAAGCACCTGAACTTTAGTACTATGTTTCAAGAATGAAACACTGTATCAATCCTACTGAAAGACATAAATACCATAAAATCTAAGACCCACAGATACTTATCACTCCCTGCTTCTTTTATAGCAGGCATATGTATAAACTTAAGATTGTGGGAGTAACCAATCACTATCTAATTGCATTTAAAGCTCATGCCTTATGACTGAAAACAAACACAACTGTTTGAGTGACCAACAACCTGACACAAGGTAGGCCAGTGACCTGCCGGAAAACCAATTATTGTTTTGCTAAAGTAATATGGCAATAAGATGACTTCTAATGGCATTCTGCTGTACTTATAGATCAGTGCCCTGCTCAGCCATCACCAGAGAATCTTCCTCCTGCCATAGGTAGGGATAAACATAAAGCTCTGCAGACTAATGATGCAAAGAGAGCGGGAGTCTCTGGGACACTCCTCACTAAACAGGGCGTCTCCATAAAATCCAACCYCTCAGGAATGAGGGAACTCTATGGAAGATGTGAAAAAGTATAAGAGCCAGAGGAGAGGAGAAACACCAACGGATCAATAATTTCTAGATATTGCATGCCTGATACACCTATGCTCTCACAGACTCTGGGGGAGCACAGAACCTGGGCCTGCACAAGTCTGTATGGAAGACTTGGACATAAGTCCCCATATCTAACCCAGAAGCATTCTTCAATGATAGACACTTGCAAATGGAAATTTAGTTTTCCTTAAAAGAGTCTCCTGGAGTATACAAACTACTCTTAAGGGCAGGCCCCTAGTTCAGCGGGAGATGGCCATCAGAAAACAGACTCAATGTCATCTTTGTAGCTTCTTTTTCTCATTTTTTGAGGGATCACTTTATTTTAAAAATGTTATATATTATGACTTCTGATTTTGTGCTTATTAAGATTCTTGTGAGTGAAAACATGTGCATCTCTTTTTCTACATGGATTCCCTATGCTTTTTCTTTGGATCATTTTGTTGTTTGGTTGTCTTTGCCAATTATAATTTATTTTATTATTCTTCTTTTCATGATATTTGTTTTCAAATATGTGACTGAAAGGGTATGAATATAGATAGAAGGAGAGGAGAACTGGAAGCTATCAACRGATAGAAAACCATAATCAAAATCTTGTATAATTAAAATTTATTTGCAATAAATAAAAAAATCTTAAGGTACAAATTGAAACACTTGACATCGGAAATTCAAATAAATAGTGTACAATGAAACAAATCCAGGAATAGAAGATGTGCTAGGGGTTAATCCTGAGTTCCAGGCATATGAGACTTTCTGCGTGTGTGTGTGTGTGTGTGTGTGTGTGTGTGTGTGTGTGTGTGTGTGTGTGTGTGTTCTGGTAAATATGGTTAAATTCTTGTTGTGAATTTTATAGTAGCATGTGATATTAAATACTCATAGTTGCAACACACTCCACTATGTCCCCTGGAGATATGAGCAGCTGTGGTTTCATCATAAGGTCAGTGCTGGGGATAATTTAAATGGGTTGGTTTCGACTTGTCTTCTAGAAATTGAGTTTAGAGTTATTGTTCTAGCACTTTAATTGTGTATCAACATAAAGTATTAGTGAATTTTCTTGCTTTTAAGCACCAATAAGTATCTTATATAAAAACAAAACCCATGTCACAACAGATTGCAAGTGATTGAAACTAAGGTTAGAATACAACCTACCTGTAGCAAAAAAAAAAAAAAAAATGGAACTGCCATTAGACTCTGGTCATAGTTACTGAAGGTTAAAAAATTATTCATTTCTTCAATGTGTACTATGAAGCAGCTATTTAAGTGATTAGTGCTTCAATATATTCATTGCAAAATGAAAATTATGGCCAATGAAAGAGGCAAATGAGTTACAGATGTATATAACTCATAACAATAKCTGACCAAGAAAAAATACTATCAAATATTATTATTATATTCATAGCTCCCAAACCTTTAGCTATGATTAACTGAGAAACCCACTGAAGGACACCTTTGCCACTTGTGTCTAGTGAAGTGACTCAAATACTGCAAAGGATGGAATGAAGAAAGGTTGCTTGAAAAACTCAAAGCATGGGTTAAATCCACCTTTTTCTAATTGGTAAGTTTAGCATAAAAAGTCTTTTTATGTTGTCTTTTTATTTTGTTTTACTTTCAAAACTATATTCATTTCATCATCTTCAAGTGACTGAATTTCAAGGTCTATTCAATTAATTGCTTAACAATGTTGTTAATGTGTGTAATTGGACAACAACTGGAATATGATGTTACCCTGAAAATCTGATAGGGTATCCTTAAAAAATAGTTCATGTTCTATTAAACTCCATATCATTATTTTCTCTTACAAGTTATAGCAGGTCCTTCTCCCATGCCTGATAAGCCTGTTCCATTTTACATTAAGACCCTATGAATAACTTGTAGGAATGAGTTGCTGGGCAAGGATTGCCATGTTGTCATACTCTCTACTTCCTTTTCTTTTAACTACAATCCAATTCAGGCAATTACAAAATCCAACCATACAACATTGACAGCGCCCGCGCTGCCACGGTACCAAGTATCGGGCGTAGGCCTGGGGGATTGACAAAAGACACAGTCATTCTGTAAGGAGAATGCCAAAGCTTTACTGAGAGACCAACAATATATATATACTAGAGGCCAGGGAAGGGAACAGGAGAAAACAATTATAGCCATAGGTCAGGCACCTGGGAAGTCCCGGGCGGGAAGGCAGGAATCAAGCTAAGCCACGAGATCATGGGATGTTTTGCTCTCAAGAAACCTGTGCAAACAGCTCAGCTGGGGGGCGTTGAGCCAAGCTCACCGGTTCCCAACACAACATGACATGTTCCAGAGTAGGGGGAGAACCTTAACAGAGGCATGAAATTAGTAACTGTTTATGCAGACTATGTGCATAGCTGCTAGATGAGTATGCAGAAAATATACCTTAAACTGATCAATGTTAGAAGGATTGACTAAAGCTGCTAAGTGACCAAGGAGTCAGTTTACCAGGTTTAGCAGTACAAAATATGTGGATTAAATTTTTTATTTGGTTGGTTGAGGCTTGAACTCAATATGGGTCATGAAAACTGAGGATGAATTATAAAACATAGTTTCTCATAGTATATGAAAAAATATAGGGATAAGAAAGTTAATTTATGTTGTCAAATATAATTCATCATTCCTTTTAGAAAAGAAAACATTAAAATATGTGTTTTCCATAAGCTTTATTGTAAATATTTTTGGTATTATAAAAATGACAAATGTAGTTTTGTCTAATAGCAGAAATGGGTACCAAGAATCTAAAGATTGTATCCAGCTTTTATAGCAAAATACAAAGTGTAGAATAGTTTGAATGATGACTTTAGCATTATCTCCTTGGTTGGAGATATGTCACTATGACTACATTAAAGCACTTGGTAATGACTAAATACTTACACCATGATAAATTACTTATCAATGTTCCAAGAAGTTCTCCAGGTAAAGAACCTAGCTCTGAGCCCCAGAATACAGAACAGATATTGGTGAGTGAACTGGATATCTGTTCATACCCAAAGATTTTCCTTTAGATAGATATTTCCCTTTAGGAATACTTGCACAAGTACTGCAWCTATGTATTGTAACTAGCTCTCTTGCCTGCTTTAAGTGTTCCTCTTGGAATCATTACCCAAATAGAAAAAGAAATGTCTCAGTTTCCTAAATGTTGTATGCTCTGGTGCTAAGTTTATGGTGTTGTAGTTGTTGTTGTTGTTTTTGTTAAAAAAACAATAAATTTTGGTGAACAAACACCACTTCATCAATAGAATGAGAATACATGTGCAAAAGAATAAATTTGTTATACAAATTTACTGTCTGGCTGATGAGCACAGCCATTTTCTGAGTTGCAGTATATAATAGCAGGATGATCGTATTAGTAATCTGATTCAGATGAAAGCACATTTTGCAAGAAAAGCTCATGTGATCATTATTCTTTGTTAAAGAGGAATATAACATCATCTCTGTAAATAAATATAGATCGCTGAAAAAAAGTTATAAAGTTGACTACAATCAGCAAGACTTGAATGATTCAGAATTAGTAATCAATTATCAGTTCCCCATTAACTTGACAGTTCTGCAGTTATAGACAATGGACTGATTTAACAAAATGACAATGAGTTATTGAAACCTTAATTAGGGTGTTATGCTCATTGCAGCTCTACTTGAAGTTAGATTCTCTTTAAATAGTAAATTAGCACAGCCTAAGCATTAGAGATGTGACCACCGAACTGGTAAATGCAATTTTGCTGAAAGTCAATAAAAGTAAAGGCCAATAGTTTGTGAAGCACAAACAATATATTTTTATTGTCCTGCCCATAGTTGGGTCAGCTCAGTAGCCCTGCACAAAAACTGAGTGTATAGAATCAACATCCCTTCTCTACTTCTCTCAGTCACCATACAAGTAGTAAGCAAGCCTGCCTTAAATTAGTTTAATCAGAAAAGATCAGGTATGCATGGGCTATGAAGAGCTTAGAACCAACTGCTGAATTCTCTTTTCCAAAAGAGATAAAATGACCAGTAAGTACACCCTTTTCACTCAATCACACTTGGTTAAAGCATTATTACTTTAACCAAATTATTACTTAGTACATGTTTCTCTCCTATATCTCTTTCACAGCTTGTATATAAAAGCTTTGAAAGGGTACATGATCTGATGGATCATTGAAACTCTGGGCTTATAGAGTAGGCATGCTCTAGTTGTCTAATTGATTCTAGTTAGGTAAATCTATTTTCTTTTCAGGGTTAAGATGTTTCTAGGCAGTGCTTTAAGCACCAGGCTATCACGGAGACCACTATAACAAATAACATGTGTTTCCCAGCTTATCACTTATTATTTGATATGAAAGATTGGCAACACAAGAACTGAAGCATAAACACTATTCAACAGAGCATACCTAGAACATGTTGTTCTGATGGTTTTCTGACCAGCATTCAAATTATTACTCTATGATAGCCAGAAAAGTGAACTACAAGTATATATTAGATTATGTATTATATGAAATAACTACCTAACTCCTTCATTCTGAGAACTGACCAATAGAATCTAATATGAAATGAAGTTGTTACCAGTCCATGTCACTAGCTCAACTTAGTAAAATATTGATAATAATCCTGAGGATCAGATGCTACATTGCTACAAACTGGAGTTGTAATGGACATTTATATAAGCTTGTGAAAATTAACGAACAATGCTTTTATTTATTAACTTGTTCATTTATAATTACCTTTTAACATCTTGCTTAATAATATGTTTGTCATTAAGGTGATTGAAGGTTCTTTAAAATCATAGCAAGAATAGAAGACTGTGTCTTGCTCATGTGCTTCTGTTTCTTGGTATTTTTGTCAAATGGGTCATTCTTTTTGTAAATGGTTATGAATGACTGGTTACCCTCTGAGACATTACTGCTGACTGGATGAACTAAGCTCTGAGTGAATTTATATTTCAATACCATACTATGTGTTTATATGGAGCCAGGCCCTCTCAAATGACATCTGAATCTCATTGCCAGTGGGAAATTCTAATGTCTTGCTTCTTCCTTTGTTCACTGTCCTTCAGATTGATTTCTACCTTTATTGTTTCTATACAGCTTAGGGCTTTCTATCATCTTTCAGAAGCTAACCACAAGTATCACTTTATTATTATTGTATGAATAATTTTCTACATTTCAAAGTACTGGTAACATTATCTTAATGTCTATATTCYGACTAATACAAAGAGTTTCTTTTTAATTAAAAGGCATTTTAAGCTTTAATTTTATGAAATCAAAAAACACATTCTTGGCATCATAAAATTTATTGCTAAGAGAAATCTAAGTAAAATGTTTTTGATAAAGTTAATTATTTAAATTCTAATCAAAATATTGTAGAGAAATTAATGAATGCAATGAACTTCTACAGATTGCTTTGCAGACATACATTGTAAAACTCTACACTGTATCCTACCCATGTCATATAAGAACTACATTTATAATTACAAGAATATTATGCAAACACACTTTTAAAAGTGAAGATAAGATTTTCTTGTTAAACAGTTTTTTTTCAATAGCATCTATATAAATCGAACTTTTGAGAGATAGGTGTTTTTGAGCTAATGTGACTATAATGAGTTCACATTGGTAAGCTCTGGTATAGCTTGTATACAGTTATGGTATAAATTTTGGAAAATAAATAATTTGGATTAAAGTTAGAATATATACCTGTGAGTTTAGTRCCTTATTTGGAGGTATTTGTTATATCCATTTAAATGGACTAATTTTGCATTTGGTACTGGGAAGTGAGGTGACATTACAAGTAATACCTAAAGCTTGCATGTATGGCTTTGGCATTGAGATGAGTAGAGATTTATTAATCTAGAGGCTAATTCTATAAGAATCTGTGGTTTTAAGGGAATGCTGGTAAATCTATGGTTTTGCAAGTAAGTTGTGAGAAGAAAACAAGGTGAGTTATTGGAAACTACAGGAAAGGAAGCATTGTATGAATTGGTGAAGAACTAGAATGAATTTTAATACAATAGCTAGTGTGAGGAAAAAATTCCAAATCACAAAATTAGATGCTTTGAGAAAATATTCCTAAGCATGGACTGGATTAATGCTTTGGCTATGGTTTGCAGAAAAACAGAAGAAGAAAATGAAAAGTTATTATAAACCAAAAAGAAATAGAATGGACAGTCAATCTCTGATTATCTATTATTAATGTAAAAAATATCACAAGCTCTTGACTGGTTTTTGGTAAAAGTTAGGAGAAATTCTCTTTATTATATGTACAGTCTCATGTCTCATAACTGTCTCATATGTTAAAACAACATTTTTTGAATTGTTCATAAAACAGATTTTCAGGTAGAAGTTCTTGGTTCAAAATGTGTAATTTTGTATAATAATAAGAAAATTATTTCCATTATACATTTAAGAGTAGAATTTCTAACCTACAACCATTATCAAGACAATCTGAGAATTCAAGCTTAAAAAAAAAAAAAAACAGAAATTATCCCTGTGATTGACTGGCCATCATGTGCATCTACCTATCATTTTACTGTAAATTTGTACAATTTGTGCTCTTATGTAGACCTGTGAACCAGTCAGGGTATGTTCAAAGCATTTCTTCTTCTAATTTCTTCCTCTGTTTCCAAATTGAATAAAATGCTAAGTATATGGCAACTTTTATAAACACGGCAAAAAAAAAAAACCTGCAAAAATTCTGGAATTTTTAACCTATGCATGTGACAAAATGAAATATTTTGCTTAAATATTTAGTCTGGTATTTTGAAGACACTGACAAGGGTGAGGATGACTAAATGCTTTGCATGTAAAGTAGTCTCTAAAATATGGACCCAGGAATTCTCCTAAGCAAAAGCCAAAATCAGAATGGTGACATATCGGCCAAAATTCCAGAACCTTGCACTAAATAAAACAGGAAATGGGACACAAAGGCAATGCTGGGAGCACACATCGTCTGCTAAGAAAAAGGAAAGATATAACCTCAGCAAGGGCTCAGTTGTCACTGACTGCCACAACCTGAGAGGCTAGGCTGCTTCCTCCCTGGTTTTAGAGCAGGCCAGGTGGCCTTCACCGATTGCAAGTGTCATTCCACCATAAACAGCTGTAAGAATGGGACACCCTGAAAATCTTCTGTTGTCGTAATAAT
Organism: Apodemus speciosus; assembly: GCA_002335545.1. Lineage (NCBI taxonomy): Eukaryota > Metazoa > Chordata > Mammalia > Rodentia > Muridae > Apodemus > Apodemus speciosus. The sequence continues at coordinate 27,280 of BDUI01019634.1, forward strand.
TTAGTTTCAAATCGTGGTTTCTCCCTCACCCTTTATCTTTCAGTTGCCAGACAAAGACACACGACTTTTATTTTTATTGTAACCCTTAATCACTATTAGACCTGGTTAGATATCTGCCCTTTATGCTATTAAAATCTATTTCCCCAGCAAGAAATCCAAATTATAACTTGCTGTGTTCCCTCTGGGCTACTCTTAGCTGCACCTACAGTCATCAAGTTATAATTTACCTGGGTCGGTTTAGAAGTCACCATCTATCCATTGCTACTTTAATCCTTACAACTTTTTCCTCTTCAGGAATGAAAATGCTTATTCTGTGCAGTACCCAAATCAGGTCTTCAAGGCACAGATACATCTAGTTCTGGGCAACAGAGGTTGGGAGTTCTTTCTGTCTCAGGATGAATTTTATCTATCCCTAGTGTCGCTTTTGCTCCAGGTTGAGAATAATCAATGCAGTATGACTGTACTTTGTGTGCAAGAGGGACAGAAATTCAGTAAATCATGGAAGAATATAATGAAATTATTGTCACCATAATGAAGCTCACTCAAATCTTCAAATTCTAGGCTTTATGGGAGAAAGAACGTCAGTTTGTCCATCTGCCACTGGCTTACCTGTTTCCCATTTCTTCACTCACATATGTACCACAGAACATATTTAGACACAGAATAAAAGTGAGCATCAGAAAGTCAAAAAAATTCCTAGATCTGTCAACCTTATAACTAGGGACATTTAGCCTGTAAAATATTTTAAAAAAGGTACATTTGTGGTTTTTAAACAATATGGTATTATATTGCCAGTCAAAACAAAATAACTCAAATTTTATAATATGCATTTTTATACACATTTTACCAGAATCTTTCTAATTCTCTTGAGAAATTAGAATTGGGTTCCCATTTTACATAGAAAACCAAAGGCATCATAAACACAAAAGTTACTGATCTAGTGGTATAGACTTCTTCATCCCTTATTGAGAAGAGAAAGACAGAGAGTATTTTCGAGTATAAATAATTGTATGTAAGGGAGAACTTTATGAAAATCAAGTTTAAATAAACCCTATTCTCAAAATAAAAATATGCAAGTTACCACCAACTAAATGTGGCATTGCAGCCCCCTTGGTACTTTATCAATGTGAATTAAAGGAATTTAAAGATTGCAAAGGAAGGGGTCCTATCTCTTCAAACCATGGGAATCATTCATGACACTACCCATTTCAGATTTAAGTTTCAGTGACACAATAAAGAAACAGAAAAATAAATTAATCATGTCTTCTTTTTAAATGTTATTATATTAACATAARTCATGTTAATAATCATTATTGTATATGATTTTTATAATTAAACTTTAAATGTACAATRTTTTATCTACCTTCATTAAATAATTGAAAATGTACCTTTTGTTTTTAAAATGGTATGGTATTCATTAAAACCCCAGTGGCTCTACTTCATGCTGCCAGTATGTGTATTAGTGCAGGACCTTCTTGAAAGCACCTACTGTGCTTTCTTTACATCCTCTTGTAATGTGTATATTCTGTCACAAAATATACAAAACTCTCTTACATGGATCTTATTAGTACCTTAACTATATAAGTCATTAAATGACAGAAGGGGTATTGGCAACTCATTCTAAATTCCACATTGTATCTTTTATGAAAAAGTAACTAAACATGACTAGCAAATTTCCATGATGCCTAAAATGTGACCGGATATGTACCTTCTTTGCATGAGGATCCTAGCCTGTCTCCAGTGTTCCTGCAGAACCCAAAGTAGGTCACCTCATGTACAATCATTAAAGAAAGATAGCTTTGGGTTTTCCTAAGTCTGTAGCCCCTTACTGTCCCAATCCCATATCCACCATGATTGCTTTTATACTTCTAAACAACATCACTGTTTCTTATCATTCTTGTCCAAATATATTTTCATTTCAAAAGCTAAAAAACAATATCAAGCAATACAAAGGACCAGTGACGCTGAAAGAGATATTTACATTTAAAGCATCATAGCCAATAGTCATACAATGAAGTTATAAGGGAAACACTCATTAAGTGTTTGGACAGACTTTATATTTCAGAACAGGCAAGAGCTGCCCCTCAGGCAGTCCAGAAAGAACAGGATTCATTAAAGCCGCCCAGCCATTCTTCCTCCTAAATTAAAGCAAATCTGGGTTACCCCTTTGGCTGCTTCAGTGTTCAAATGGGAGATCAGCTACACTGAACATACCTCAAGTCCAACAAGTGTAGGAGACTCAAACACTAAACTAGGAAACTAAATTAAAAAAAAAAAAAC